>BQNB010090712.1:0-24809 GCA_026074375.1 Tanacetum coccineum | reverse complement strand
GCTTAAAAACCCTTCTTTGATTTCTCTGTAATTCTAGCTACTTGCTAGTTTCTTAATAAAATCCGCTGTTCAAAAAAAAAAACAAACTTGTAAAATATAAGTCGACATAAGATAAACTCATAAGTCAATACCCAATACATACATCCTCACAAACCACGTATATTTCACTTTTTCCGAAAACGAGACTTGAAACCATAAATTTATAGTCAAGAACATAACTGTTATGAAAGTATTTTTATATGATTGAAAATTATTTTTATCTACAAGACTACAACTACTTTTATTTATTTATATATTATTAGGCAAAATTAATCTTTGTGACTTGGTTTTGTGCAAGTTAAATACATTATTCGTTTTAAATTAATAGTTTATGTTTTTAATTTTAAATATTTTAATTTAATTGTCTATTAATAAAAATAAAATTTTTAGTTTATCATATCATTTTTGCTTGAAATTATTATTACAAATTTTAAGAAGATTTTAATTAATTAATTGAGAGAATTGTCATTATGCTTAAAGTTTTTTTTTTAATTGTGTGTTTTTTTATCGAGAGACAATTATTTTAGAACGAAAGAAGTATAACAAAGCTTTTATTGTATTTAAGTTTTCATGAGGTCAATGGTTTGAATCCAACGGGGAGAAAATTAATCCTATTATAACCATGAAGGTTCAGCTTCATTGACTCTGAGCTAATCCATAAAAATAACTGTCCTGAAATTAGTCGGCTCTCAATGTTAAGTCGAGAACCCAAATAAAAAATAAAAAAATATATGGTAATTAAAAGGAGGATTGCTATATATATGGGCTGTTAGCCCAATGAGTCAATCTTAGACACCTGGTTTCATCATCATTATCAAACTCATCGAAAGAAACCAGTGATTGAAAATCTTTTGTGTAAAATATAGAAATCAAACTTTGAGAAATTTCAAAATCCATTTTGTCACCAATTTTTCCAAAACTTGTTCTTCCTCGTGATCTTATTGAAAGTGTGTAATGATTATGGCACCGATTGTGAACGTTTCAATTCCGGTTAAAAATCAAAGGCAAAAAAAGTTTTGCATTTGTTCGTTTCATTAAGGTTAAGGATTTGGATCATCTGGTGGCTAATCTTTGCACTATTTGGATTGGAAGATTTCATATTCATGCAAATGTTGCACGTTTTCATAGACCTTTAAAACCTAATACTTCCATGTAACAACTGTCAATTTTCGAACACATTTAAAGAATAAATTACATTTATTATTACAATATTTGGTCGTTTATAAATTTATTTTAAGATCTTATATCCAAACAACCCACTAATCACGTTTTTCATGATTCAGGACTCTAAAGCAATTGTATAAAACGACATTCCTGACAACTTTTTAGTTTTGACCGAGACCCAGAAACAGTCAGAAGGTGACTGAAATGCCCTCACAAATTTTAGAAACACAAAAATAATTAAATTATATTTAATTATCACGTTTTATTAAATAAAATATTTAATAAAATACTTAAACAATTTTAATTAAAATGCGTTGATTATAACGCGAATACTCGAGCTTAAAGCCATTTTATTTTCGACGAGGGCGAAACCGGTTTCACAAAATGAATAACAATATTTTATTAAATGTATAAATAATTATGAAACATTATCAAGCGAATACTCATTTTTATCAGAAAAATGATTTGGAAAACAATGGCGCCAATTTCGTGCGTTGATTCATCCGTTAAGTCATTCAAACGAGTCCCGAACCACTTTTATCAAAAAGTATATGAAAAAGTTACACATTTTACAATACCTCAACTATTGTAACTTTCACATTTCTATATAACTTTTTAATATAAATAAAAATTATATATCTATTCAATTTCATACGAATCAAAAACCACACAGGCACAACCACCACTTTCACTCTCTATCCCCTCCCGTTTTTTCCCGCACCAACCGCCGCCGACCCTGGCCACCACCCCTCCAGGCCGGCACCATGCGCCGCCAGCCGGAAAGTTTCCGGCGAGTTTTCTTTTCCGGGTAGCTTCAAAAAGTTTCCTCTTCTCCCGATCTACCCGACCATCTACACCACTGCCCCCGACTCTGCTTTTTTTTCTTTTTTTCTCCCTCCCCCTCCTTTTCAAGAATTTAGATTTCCTACTTATTCATCATCATTATGGATGCTTATTCCTAAACCTCTTTTTGATCCTTGATTTTCTTATTACGTTTGGTTTAAATCCATGTGTTTGTGTTTTTTTAAAAAGAAATGAATTAAGGTGTCCAAAGTTAATGAATTTTATATTTCTTTAATACATATTGTGATTTAGGCGGATAGTTGAATTGCTGAGGCAAACAAATGATGAGATGAGATTAAATCGTTGTAATTGTTGATTTGATGTGATTATAATTGAGATAGGTGTAGGATTAGATTAGGCACTAATGGGAAATTTTGAAGTGGTTTTGAAAAGTTGATTTGTAAAATATGCAATCAGTCCTAAATGAAAAATGGGATACGATGATAAAAAATGTCTTTAAGGTGTTAAAAGGCCTAAGAATATGGTAAGTATAATGATATCCCCCCGTCGTTTTGATTATATAGAACGGTAAGAAATCAGACCTTAAAATTATCTAGTTATGAACAAATGAAACTCGAAAACCATTTTTCGCAAAAATAAAATACCAATCATCACTAAAAAATCGTGGCGATTTCGGTTGCCCCTTCGCTCCGAATCGCTCAAGTATAAAAACAAAACACAAGAGTTGTCCGGAATGAAATTTACTATAAGGTTCGCGAACCCCGTTTAGTCTTAAAAGTAAAAAATGAGAGATATTTTTACCACCAAATCGAAAAATTGATTTTTGTGAAATACACAAAAATGCATGCTGTGTGATTTCTAAAAACGGTGTTTTTTTCGGGACACTTTCAGGTTGTTTGAAGCACTTAAAAAAAAACTTGGCGAAACATATAGCACACTTATGATATTAACTGAAAAATAGAATTGTCCTGGGACAATATTTTCGGAAAGGCGTTTTTATTTATTTTTTTTTTTTTTTTTTTTTGTTTTCTTTTTTTTTTTTTTTTTTTTTTTTGGAATGTTTCTAAAAATAAAGTTTGTAATAAACGTGAAGTCCCTTTAGAAAGAACAAAAAAAGGAAACTTAGACGTTTTACGTACCTTCGCGCGGCTAGGCGTGAAATGACTTAACAACTATATTATTATTGGCCAACGTTAATGTTCAGGGTTCGGGACTTTCTGAAAACGGAAACTTTTTTAAATAGTAAAAAAAAAAAAAAAACTTTCCTGAAAAGCAACTTTCGTAAGAATGGCGTAACGTTTATATAAACTAATAGTTCGTAAGACACTTTTTGTAAATAAAGTAAAGCACAACACATATGGATGTCTATTTCGATCATAAACGTAATACAACGTTTCGTGATTTACTTCTCGGCTATAAGCGCGTCTTATAATTAGCTCGTCGGTTAAGTCGTTCCGGTTTACTTTATTCTCCTCGTTGATTACCGATTCACCGTTTGCTGAGGTGAGTTCATAGTCTCGCATTTCAATCTTTTCAATGTTTTATAAACCCGCGAGGGGAATACATGCTCGTTTACAAACTTGTATATTTTACTTAACATACATTAATCTTTCAATACTTTGTGATTTCATACCCTCTATTCTACTATTGTTTTACAAAAATCTACGGTGAATTACATTGCTTGTTTTACTATTGGACACAAGGTGTTTTTCAAAGTGTATGCTATCCAGATTACTGCCTGATTATTAATGCCTAAGTTACCTTATTGCCGTGAAGTCCCTAAGTTTTTTTACATGAACCGTTATTGCTATTTAGTGACGCTGTTTATGGATAGATCTAATCGACTAACAACCCCCCACCCTTACTTTTGGGACACAAGTTTTTGATCGGGTTGCATTTAACATTGAGAGATGTTATGTGTTGCGAAACATCCTATATTCTGATTAGGGCATAAATCTACGTTAAAGGCTTCGGTGACAGACTTATGCCAATAATATATACTTAGACTAGATGAATTGTTTCTCTGTCTACATACTGCTTTGGACTTCGGAATATGTACTTAGGTCCACCAATTTACTTCGATCTTTGGTCCCACTTTTAAATACTTCTTGATTTACTAGAATCACTACTTGGATTTCGGATATTTCGAAATAACACTTTTAAATGTCGTAACGCTACTTTTCTTCTGAATATTTCTTAAATTATTTCAATATGCTTTTCATTAAACATATAATTTCACCAACATTATTGTTGACGCGTTTAGCATGTATTTTCAGTTACATTTTGCTAGTGGAGCATTAGGAGCATTCGAGCCGCGCGGATATATATATATATATAATCTATAAATAGTATATCTATATCTATAGATATATATATAAATATGATAATATATATATATAACTATGATATATATTTGAAGGCTTATAACTGATACTATTTGACTAACTTTTGACAATGTTTTCTAATACATATAATGGAACCTGGTGTAACCCTGACATATTATTAAATTGAATTGACATTTTTAAAACGTCCTCTTTTTGAGGTCGTTTTCCGTGACTTGTGTTGTGCCCTGAAGTTGCACCCCAATGTTACCATTAGTCCGCTGCGTTGTCCTGAATTTTGGAGGGTGTTACTCTTGCCATCCCAGAACTTCTGAATTTGGAACCTCCAAAACCAATCCTTTGCTTATGTGCTTAAAGAGGATACCACAAGAAGATTGTTCACTCTAATCCTGCACTTGTTCTAGATGATACTTTATCAAAGGATCACGACTTTAGAGTTTGTCCTCTTATGGGTAAAGTTAGAAACGTCACTGCCATTCCTAACTTATATTCCATTCTTTTTAACGAGGGTTTCCACAACACTAAGATCACCTATCTTGGTAGGACTGGGTATTTACTTGTAAAGGACTCGTCAAAATCTTAAAACAAGCTTCTCAATCACAAGCATGTGTGGTTCTGGTTTTCTATCATTAAAGAAGCTTCTAACTCTTTTGTTTGTGATGAAAGGATTATATGGGTTTCTATTGATGGCTTACCTATCAACGCTTGGACTCCACGATTCTTTACGTAAGATTGCTTCGTTATGGGGTGAAATTGTTGAATGGAGATATCAGACTCTCCTTCTTTGTTGAATAAACCTTTATGTTTGAAAACGAAAAATGATGTAATAATCAATGAGTGCTGCAAAAATTATTATTCAAGGAAAGGTTTAATTGGATATCGTGCAAAGAAACGCATTCATGATCCCCACTTGTGCTGTCACTAAAATTAAGAATTTTCTTTTTCTGATATGTATATCAGAATGATAACATAGGGCGATGACTTTGTTGTGATAAAGACAAAAATTTGACTCTAGTGAAACGATAGGGTCTCTCGGAATCCAATTTCATCCTCATGTTAACGTTCTTGTTCATGATACCGCTAACAAAACAATGTGGCAGCTGATGTTGGATCTCACTCTGACGACCCTTTCAACCTTTATGGCATTCTTAACAACCAATACAAAAAGGCGAACAACTCAAGCACTGCTGAACCAGAATACCTCCTGGATTCACTCCGGTTAATAATAAAGACAACAACATTGCTGTTAGTGAACAGGTTCATTCTTTATCTAGTAAACTTAAAGAGAGGAAGTTGAACGATGGGGTTTCTTCCCATCACAACACATGAAATCCTCTCGTCCCTTATCTAGTAAAGAAGGTGGTTCCATTTTAGATGTTATGGAAGAAATTATTGAGGTTGGACAAACCATGGGCTATAACATGGAAGGTTGTGCGAAAAATATTGAGGATATCATCGGCCTACAAGGAGATTATGATGTTTTTAGATGAATTTTTTGTCCTTAAATGTTTAAGGTCTTGGTAACAAGACCAAAAAGGGTGGATTAAGAGTTATGTCATAAACAAGATTAATTTCTTTTCTCGCTATTCAAAAACTAAGTTGGATCGATTGATTTATTTTCTATCAAGTATCATTATGGGAAACGTAATCTTCGAACCATGTTGTTGGCCCTTCAACGGGTTTTCTTGTATCCTCTGTGTTTTTTGGGATTCATGTGGTATCTCATACAAAATCATGATTTCCGAAATCTTGATTATTTTGTGCTATATGGCCACGTGGGTGTTTCCCACTTCTACTAAAGCTCCTAAGTATTTCCGTTACTCTCCTCAAAGCTAACTGAAAAAACGTTATCTTTGGAATTATCTTCGTTCTCTTAATGATAAGGTGGGATGTGAAACTGTGATCAGGAATTTCAATTGAAGTTCGTTATAGCAAGAGAGGTTCGCGGCTCTACCTTCAATAGTCCAAGACTAACGCTTTTAACATTTCATTTCTTGGAGGTTTTAATGAACTCCCCCTTGAAGGTTACACGTTTACTGGCCATAAATCGGCCAGTCCAAAATGAGCAACATCCGATCTAGTTTTCTCTTATCGGAAGGCTTACTTTTGGGTCTTTTCCCCGCATTTATCATCACCCATCGGCGTTATTTGGATAGCAATTATACCGATCATCGCCAATTCTTTTGAGGAAAATTCTTATGATTTTGTCCGACTATCCTTTCCCGCAATTTTACATTCGTGGTCTCTATGAAGCTGGACTCCTTTGTAAGAATCAACATGGAAGCCATGCAATGTCACATGATTCGAATGGCCTAGGTCAGAATGAAGAAGAACCATTTAACTTCTTAAAAGGCTATCAAAGTTTTGGATTAAAAGACTAAAGCCGTTCTTATGAGAAGAAGAATCAACAATTCCTTCAAAAACCTTTCGGAGCCAAACAAATCTATTGACCAAAGTTTGGGCTATAAAGAAATTATTCTTAAACGAACTAGGATCTTCAGGAGCTTAATTATTTGGATGCATCGGAGATCTCTCAAAAAGCTAAGGTTCATTGGTCCATTGAAGGTGACGAAAATTCTAAATATTTTCATGGAATTCTTAATAAAAAAGAGATCTCAACTTGCTATTCCGGGCACTATCTCATCAACGTGAATGGATTTCTAATCCCCGTTATGTCTAAACGAGAATTTTACTCCCACTTCAAGAATCAATTTTTGCCTTCTTATACTCCTCGTCTAAGTTTCGATTTTGTTTTCCCTAATCGTCTATCCACTGATCAAGTTGAAGATTTAGAGCGCTTGGTTACTTATGACGAAGTGAAAAGGGCTGTTTGGGATTGCGGCGCCAACAAATCACCGGGGCCAGACGGGTTTACGTTTGAATTCTTCCGTAATGTTAGAAACTCTTGATCAAGATGTTTTCCAAGCGTTTTTCCAATTTTTCGAGAATGGACACTATTCCTCGTGGATGTAATGCTTCTTTTATAGCGCTTATTCCTAAAATCCATGATGCGAAAATCGTTAAAGACTTTCGGCCTATAAGTCTTATTGGGAGCATTTACAAAATTATTACTAAGATTTTAGCTAATAGACTTTGCAATGTCTTGCCTTGTCTTATTAGTGAAGTTCAATCGGCTTTTGTTTCTAATCGCAACATTTTGGATGTCCCGTTCATTCTCGATGAGTTGTTACAGTGGTGCAAACATAAAAGGAAAAGAGCTATGATTTTTAAGGTCGAATTTTGAAAAGCTTTGACTCTTAAATGGGACTACTTGATCGATACTCTTTAAGGGCTTGTTGCGGCTTTTGGTCAAAAATGGTCTCTTGGATTAATGTTTGCTTTGAAACTGCCAACGGATCGTTCAGTCAAACGTAAGCCCTACATAGGAATTTCAATTTCCATAAGGATAAAACAAGGAGATCATATCTCCTCAATTCCTTTTTTATTTTGATCATAGAAAACCCTTCACCTATCTTTAACATAAAAGAGTTATCGAAGCTAGATCTTCTTCAAAGGTATCTCGATTAATGCTTCTTTTTTCGATACTTATCTTTTTACCGCAGATGAACGTGGTCTTTAATATCGTGAATGGAATAGTTGCGAACATTAAAACTGTTGCGAAAGGTAAGTAAATTGCTTTCTATTAGCCTCCCAGTCTTAAGATTAATTTTTCACAAGAGTAAATTGATGGGCATTGGTGTTAATTTCTGAATGAAGTTGAAATCAGTAGCCGAATCTGGTTGGTTGGTCCACTTTTCATCTTCCTTTCAAATATTCTAGGTGGTCATGTTGGTGATAAATGTCAACTTGGAAGATGTCATCTCTAAAGTTTTTAATCGCCTCTCTGATTGGAAACTTAAAACCCTTTCGATAGGGGGTCGGTTAACTCTCATCAAGTCAGTCATCTCTTCGATACCGCTTTATCATATGTCCATTTTTAAGGCTCCCATGGGCGTATTAAATAAGACTGAGTCCATACGCAATGAATTTTCTTTAATGAATCGATGGCATGGACAAAAAAATTTCATGGATTGGATGGGACAAGATCTTAGCTTCTAAGAAAAATGGTGGTCTCGGGGTTTCTAGTCTTTATGCTACGAATCGAGCTCTCATTTTTAAATGGATTTGGCGCTTTTTTTCTCAAGATTCTTCTTGGTGGTCACGTTTTATTCAAGCTATGCATGGCAATCATGGGGCCCTTTCTTCTTGCGTCACGTCTTTACGACGTACCTCCCTTGGTTAGATTATAATCCGTAAGATTGCATGGCCCCTTATTTCCCCCCCCCCCTTAATCTAAATGTATCAATCTTATGCCCCATCTTGAAGAAAAAGTTGGGTAATTTGGCAGAACACTGTCTTTTTGGGAACGACAATGGCATGACGATGGTCCTTTCAAATCCTTATATCCGAGGTTTGCATGCTCTAGAGACCATGCAAATCTATTAGCTCCGCTTCTAAGTTGATGTCAACCATCTTGATACACCTTTCGAAGGACTCCTAGAGGAGGTTGAAGAAGAACAAATTTCTTTGCTTCATCTTCTCGAAGACTACTATACGGCATCCTCTCTTCCTAATATGATGTGATCGTGGTTTTGGTCTCCGTCGAATTCCTCTGGTGATTTTCGGTCAAGTCCTAACCGTATTTTGCATAACGCCAAATAACATCTTGCCTAAAAATGATGTTCCTACTAGATGTTGAAGATTATCCCTTTCAAGGGTAATATCACGCTTGGAAAGTTTCTTGGACAAAGCTCCCTACTAGGCTCAACCTTTCGCTTAGAGGGATGGACATTCCTTCTATTCTATGCCCTCTTTGTAACTCGGCAGTGAAATCTACATCTCACATTTTCTTCTCTTGTCCTTTAGCTCGACAAGTTTGGAACAAATTCTTGCGATGGTGGGAGATGGATTCTATTTCTTTTGATAGAATCGAGATTGGCTTAGTTAGGCTCGACAACACCCGTTTTTCCCTAAACATTGAAGACGTTTCTTGAAGGCATCTGAACATCATGTGGTAGCTTAATAATGACGCTATTAAAACCATTTTGTTCGGATCCAAGCACCTAGGCAGATCCTCCTTTGTCGATGACTATGTTCAAATTGTGTCCTATTTGTGGATTTCTAATCGTTGTAAGTTTAAAATCAATTGGGTTAGTTGGCTTAAAAACCCTAATTGTCTTATTTTGTAATCTTTTCTAGCTCCTTGCTAGTTTTTTTAATAAAATTTGCCGTTCAAAAAAAAATATATCATTTTTGCTTGAAATTATTATTACAAATTTTAAGATGATTTTAATTAATTAGTTGAGAGAATTGTCATTATGCTTAAAGTTTTTTTTTTAAATTGTGTGTTTTTTTGTCGAGAGACAATTATTTTAGAACGAAATTAGTATAACAAAGCTTTTATTGTATTTAAGTTTTCATGAGGTCAAGTGTTTGAATCCAACGGGGAGAAAATTAATCCTATTATGACCATGAAGGTTCAGCTGCTTTGACTCTGAGCTATCCATAAAAATAGCCGTCCTGAAATTAGTCGGTTCTTAATGTTAAGTCGAAAACCCAAATAAAAAATATATGGTAATTAAATGGAGGATTGCTATATATATGGGCTGTTAGCCCAATGAGTCAATCCTAGACACCTGGTTTCATCATCATTATCAAACTCATCGAAAGAAACCAGTGATTGAAAATCTTTTGTGTAAAATATGTCTTGTTCATTGGGTTTTCAATCACAATTAGCTTCATCATCATCACCCAGGATCCCTTCATTTCAATCTGTATCTGGGCCAATCACAGCCAATCGCTCTTCACTCCTTACCTACCACCGTCGTCCCAACACCTTTCCCGCCTTAAAAACCAAAAAGATTGCTCCTGTGCGATGCTTTGCTGGTATTATATCTTTTCACCTTCTTATTCTTTTAATATTAACTAGTAGTGGTATTCAATGTTGATTGTAAAAGTTCATGTTTAAAAGTTCGTGTCCGTTCATTTGTCCGGTTAAAATTAAACGAACAAACATGAACAAGACTCCGTTCGTGTTCGTCCGGTTCATTTGCAGCCCTAGATGTAACAAAACTTGCTCAAATTATCTAATCAGTTTAATAATCACAATTTGTCAAACACCACTGGCCCTTTTGTTGCACATATCCGGTACTTAGTAACAAAGTGTAAATGAACATTAGTATCAAGCGTTTAAGCCTTGCTAATTTTTTTCATTTTCGCCGTGGTATATAAGTAACTACTGCTGTTGAAACTGGCAATCTTATCACATCCCACCGTACTCACATAGCTAATGTTTTATATACATGATTCCCTTTCGTCTTATTACATACTTCATATTGTTAATGAATATGACAGACTCCTATCTTGTGCATTCTTTTCAGCTTTCTAATAAGCAGTCCCCTCCGACATTTTAGACAGAGCCTATATTGTATATGGTATCTTTGAGAGCTGGTTAAAACGTTATTCATAGTGCACTATCTGGAATGAGCGCAATATGTTTGAGTTTCACTATGTTATGTGCCGTGTGTCAAGCTGTCGACTATAGGCTTGCTATGTTATCTGACATCATATTTAGTTTTAAGATTATAATATAGAGCTAAAATATTTATCTACATTAAGATGCAGTAGTAGTTTTAAAAAATACTTCTTGACATGAGGACCTCTTTTGTATTTCTAGAAAGTTACGCCATTTTTACCAAAGTATACTTATAAACATTTTTCGTTATAATTATGTTTTCACTAAAACGAGTAGGCGGTGTTGTAAGCTCATATAGATCATACGTTGTATTGTTATCAGAGTACTATATTATAGGGAGTTTCATTAATGATGAGCCTCTTCGGGGTGGCGTCTCGCCGAGTTGCTGGATTTACGATTTAAAAGGTCCTTGTCCTCATACGTTCACTACACGACCTCTTAATTATGATAGCCCGAACGATAGTATGATGAGCTATATATTAATCAAAGTGTTTAGTGCTTATACGACCTATATTGGATTAGGTTGCCTTCGGATTCCCTTGTGACGCATTTTCTATACTTGTTGATTTCCTTTCACTCGAGGTGAGTTCATAGCCCCCTTTTTCTATAATTGTTTTACAAAATTAAGGGCGTTGATTTACATTGCTTGTTTTACTATGGACACAGTGTGTTTTTCCAAAAGTGTATGCTCTCTAGATTAATGCCTGAATTATTAATGCCTAAGTTTACCTTATTGCCTGTGATGAGTCCCTATTATCATGAACCGTTAATTGCTATTATAGTGAGCGCTGGTGTTATGGATAGATCTATCGGGACTAACAATCCCCACCTTTCCTTGGGTCACTAGTTTGATCAGGTGCATTTAACATTGAGAGATGTTAGGGTGTTGCAAGCATTCCTATATTCCGATTGGGGCACAAATCTAGTTAAGGCTTCGGTGTCATGAGCTTAGTGCATTAATACCTGTTTTTGGACTACTGAATGTGTTTCAGAGTCTACTATTACTTCGATCTTGTGGTCCATCCTTTTTACTGATAAACCTATGATTTCACTCAACCTTTGTGTTGAGTTATTAGATGTATTTCGGTCCTAGGGTCTGAGATTGGACGGGAGCCGTGGGCGGATTCTCAATGAAGGGACGGATTCTATGTTTTATCTAAAGTTTATGCAACTTTTATTATCTTTAAAAACTTAAGTCATCTTTTGGTATTATGAAGCTTTTGTTTAATTAAGAATGTTTATGACCTTTAAAACTTATGGGACATAATGTATGAACTCTGATATTTTGCTATGGCATCGAATGAAATCTTATCTTAAAACGTCCATTTAAGGTCGTTTCCTATATCTTGATTGTTGTACTTTGACGTAGCACCCCATTGTTACCATTCCGCTGCTACCTGATTTTGGGGGTGTTACATTTATAATCCTAAAACAAGGATGTTTGATGATTATAAAGCTCTATAAATTTTGTTTAAACAATAAATAAGCACGAACCAAACACTCTTTATTTCATGTATATAGAACTTCTCCAAAACATTTTTCAACACAAAAATCACATCAAAATCACTCCCATGGCTCTTGATACAAATTGTTGGAATCTAATATATCATATCACACATCCATAATACATGAAATAAGTAAGAAGAGAGAAAGACTAAAGATTGGTGGAGGTGTTTGGATAAACTGGCTTTCTATTAAGGAAAAAGGGATGTGAGTTTCTTACACATTTCCTAACACACACTCACACCCTTTCATGAGGTGGGAGAGTCATTTTATAGCATAAGGCTCACGGGTCTCGTAACAGATAAACATATGGTTAGCGTGTAATAGTTATTGAAAAAGACTAAGGTTACGAGTGTACGTAGGATAGTATAGAAATTATCCCACATCGCCCCATTAGATGAAGTGTTGGGATAGCCTTATGTTATAAAATGACCCCCACCTCATGAAAGGGTGTGTGAACGCGTGTTAGCAAATGTGTAAAAAACTTTTCTCCCTTTTTCCTTAATAAAAAGCAAGTCTATCCAAACACCTCCACCAATCTCTAGTCTTTTTCTTTACTTACTTATTTCGTGTATTATGGATGATGATATGATATATTAGATTCCTACACCTATAAAACTACAACATGCAACAACCTTACTCTAAAAATCAACATCCAACACAAATATTAACACCTACAACTACACATTTTACCAAGTGCCACCACATGCAAACCATAATAAGCCGCTCCAATCATATTTTCAACCAAAAACACTAAAACAAATCCAACTTTAAACTGACAAACTAAAAAAAATGAAACGATCACAACATGCAACAACCTTAACTAACAAATCACAACATGCATCAACCTTAACTAACAAATCAACACTTTTAAAGTACTCTCTCCGTCTCATATATATTGTTCAACTTTTCTTTTTGGGATGTCCTAATTTAATTGTTCACTATTAAAAACGGATAGTGAAGTTTGATCAAGTTTACTATATTACCTTTATTTGAAATTATAATTACAAACTTTAAAGAAGACTTTAATTAATTAGCTAAGGGTAAAACTATCATTCTGCTAAAAATTAAAAAAGAGAAAGCAGTAATAAATGCAATTTTTTAAACTGTGTGTTTTTTGTCGGGGGACAATAATTTTGGGACGAAGGGAGTACTAAATTAAAAAATCCCAATCCCACACAGCAACACGGACCATTAAAGTTAACAGATAAAAACATACCACTTACATGCAAGCTGAATTTGTTACGATCTCCTTGCACCAGATATAATATGTGTGTGTAGGTGGGTGTCCGAATTTGTGTGTGTGTGACATGTGTTTTGTTTTTCACGTCGATGTATTTAGGCCAACAAGACGAACACAATGTCGTTACAGCCCAAAAATTCACCCCTCCCACTCACAAAGACCCGACCCAATGTCCATACGATCAGCCCAATGGCATTGTTTTGGCACCCCAAAAGACGTCGTTTGCTTTGCTATTGTATACAAGGGTAATATAATAACTTTTATTACTTAATGAGTTTTTTTTAAAACGACAACTATCTATTTCATAACAAATCAATCTCACATGTCCCTAACGCAGAACTTAAACCCATAATCATTTGATAGAAAAGTTTCTCACACATAAAAAGTATTATTATAACACAAACCCTTTAATTACTCAACGAGTTTTGTTATTTGTAGCCACAAGGGCTACATTAAGCTTGAAAATAGATGCAAAAATGGTTTTACATTAAGCTTGAAAATAGACGCAGAGATACATGATTTATTGTTAACGTACAAACATTTAATGCATATCCAAGTGTTTTATACGTAGTAACCCTTAAACACAAGGAAATAATTTGTACACTCTAAAAATTGATTGTGACACTCAAAAGTCAAAATTGTGCATTAAACAGTTGTATCGTAAATACATTGTGTTTTAACAGGTTGCACATTAGAGTGTGCAAATCAAAACTTAATGTGTACAAATCATCTCCCTAAGAGCGCTAGGTGTCATGACGCCGTTGGGTGGTTCGGCAACGCCGTTCCCGGCGTTATGACACCGGAAGGTGAAACCAAGCCACGACGTTGGCCTAGGTGTTAACGCGTTGTAACGTGAAGTTTTATAAAAAAAATTCTAAACACCCCCCTCAATATTAAAAAGGATAAAAAGAAGGATACAAAGATAAGAAATATGACCATTGATTACTTTGTTGTTGTTGCAGGTTTTGTTAGAGGCAGACAAAGTGATGAAGAAAGTGTGGAGGCGACCAAATGATATAAAGTGAAACATATATTTTTTTTATTGTATTTGAGGCCCAACCCATGAAACTAAAAATCTAAAATATTGTTAATAAGCCCAAGAACAACTTAGTAGATTTGTAGATTTTTTTAAGGCATGTATATTAATATGCCAAATATGTGAAGTCTAACGTCGAAAAAATTTAGTCGTTGAGGCGTGTTTTTCTTTTTTAATTTTTTTGTCTCGCGTGTTTTTTTTAAGAATTGTAATGTGCAAGTATTGTTTAATGAATGAAATAGTTTAGTTTCTTTAAAGGGGTGTTATGAAAAAATAAAAGTGGGTATCAAAAAGTAGTGTTAATGTAGTGTTATGATTAGAGAGGTTTTTTTGGTGTTGATGTTATGGTGTTAAAGCTGACGTGACAGTTAAAAATTGCTGTTATGGTGTTATGACACCTGACCATCTAATACATAATTACATACATCTATCATTTTCCTTACTTAATATCTATACTACTTTATAATGGAAATTTCACTCATTATTGAAAAGAGTAGGAATTGAAAAGTTGAAAATTGTACAAGCCTTAGAAACTAAATATACAACCCATTCTACTAGTAATATTTGTAATAATTGCTAATTGATAATTTCGGATAATTTGAATGCTAATTGGCTAATTATGCATTAATCTCTAGAAATGTACAAGCCTTGGAAACTAAATGTACAAGTCTTAAAAACTAATAATATTGACATTAAATGTGTGATTATTAATTTTATTGAATACTAATTGTTAAATTGAAAGTTCAAATTAATAGCCTTATGCCTATATAAATCTATTATACCCATGACACAATTCTCATTCAATCTTCTCTCTTCTCTAACCACCGTCGGCTCCCCCTCCCCCCCCCCCCACCATCGGTTGCCGCCCCACCGCCGTCGGCTGTCGCCGCTCGTCACCGTCGCTAAAATGTTTTTAGGTATTTTTTTATATTTTAATAGAATTATATGATTTGGCATATATTGAGGGTTTTTTAGATATATGATTATGAATTATGTTGTCAAAATGTTTTTTATAGATGAACAAGTGTTATGAGATGAAGATGAACTACAATCATTTAGAGCATAAGACACGGCAACAAGATAAAGTATACGAGAAACGTGAAGATATTTTAATAGAATTATATGATTTGGCATATTTTGAGGGTTTTTTGTTATATATTTTAAGTTTATGTTTTAATATTTTTTTATAGATGGAACCGAGTGTTATGATAATGAAGATGAACCACAATCTCTAGGCCTAAGGCGCGACAACAAGAAAAAGAATAACGAGGAAAACGTGAATAAGCTTTGGATATTCTGCACTTCGCACCGGTAAATTCTATCCAAAGGTCATGAAGGGGTATGGATTGAATGAAGTTCCCGATGGAAGCAAATCTATCTTCCATCCATTATTGGCTTAGGACAACGACATGTATCGAGTTTAATAAACTCTTATCAATATTTTTAGGACGACAAATCAAACGTTAATTTAAAAGATACATTTTTACCTGGGTATGATAACTCGGTTATGTAACTTTTATAGACTAAACATTGATTGACAAATGTAGATGATATTTCATTGCATGCACAAATGATAGTCTATACATAATCATTCTAGCGTGTCAGATTTTAGTATGTTTATTTTAGACGTGTTATATTTTTGACATGATTAGATTTTCAATTAAACTCCATTAGCTGATCCTTATATAGTAGATAAGTCGTTTGGGCCCAAGACTACTATCTATATCTATACTTCTATACTACATTATAAAACATTTTTCACCCATTCTTGAAAAGAGTAGGATGTTGAAAGTTGAAAAATGTACAAGTCTTGAAAACTAAATGTAAAAGCCTTAGAAACTAATAATCTTGACATTAAATGTGATTGGTAAAATTTGATGACTTGACAAAAATATCTTAGCCGGATTTAATGACATTAAATGTGTGATTGATAACTGATTTGTAATATAGAATTCTTTGTGGCTTATAAATACAAGTTGACCCATTTTTCGACCAGAACCGGTTGAACCTGCTGGGTCGAAACGGGTTTCAAAACATTATGTTTAATCTCCAAACCATCAAACTTTTATTATTTTTTGTTTATAACCTATAAACTTTTTTTATCACTATAATTATTTACCGCTAGGAATTTCCGCCGCTATGCGCGGATACTCGTGTAGTGTCTATTAATACATGTCTTAAAGCGTCGTAAAATTTGCTTATTCCGTAGTGTTTAAGGCAAAATATACGTAAGAGAATATAATAAGTTAACAAGAAGAAAATATTCATTAACTAGTGAATTAATTACGTAAATAAAACAGTAGTACGATGAAAATGAAGAAAGAAAACAGAAAACGACAAGCAACATAGTTCACAAGATTGACTATTTTATGGTAAGAAAAACACATATATTCATTCACAGGATACTACTTTTGAGATTAAGGTTCTGTCACAAGACTGTCACAAAAATGGCGGTTAATGCATGCTTCAACTATAATTGCCATTTCACGGTGGGTACTAGATATGATGATGGGATTGTGGGGCCCAGTTCTGGTATATTTGCCACGTCATTTCGTGTCCGATCACGGTGGCCTCGGGTGATGGTAAGAAATTTGACCGATCGGGTCGGGTCGAAAGTTGAAGCCGTGGTGATGGGTGAAGCTGTTGCTTCTGAGGATGAAGATCTTATCTTACCCAATCATGAGTTTGCACAACATGCTCATGTTCCCTCTTTCGACAAGGTATTTTTTTTTGTTATAAAGTGATCATCTGATTAAGATTATTGTGTTTTTTATGTTGCATGTGATTGGTTTTAGTTTTTGGATAAAGTGGAAATGGTTGTCAATAAGTTTTTGGTAATTAGCTTAGGATTTAGGATTGTTTAAGCTTATTTTTTGGCTTATGGGCTTATATGACTCTACTTATATTTCAAAAACCCATTCCTTTTGCTTAGCTTTTGAGCTTGTGTTATCTATAGTTTATAATAAGCTCACAAGTCAAAAAATAAGCAGGAAAAAAAGGAATGATGAAAAATAAGCCTAGTCAAATAAGCTTATTAGCTCTAATAAATAGAAAAACACCCCCTAAGTATTTAGTAGTTAGATATTTATCTAGTAAACCATCTACAAGGTTGCCTAGTGGTAAGGTGTCCAAAGTCTCGGACGACACTTAAAGTTCTGATCTCACTGAGTGATTCAAAGTCCAGAAATGGCCATGGTAATATGGTTAGGCAGCGTCCATTAGAGCCAAAAAATGCTCGACTTCCCAGGGTTACCTTAACATGGATCCTTCTCGCTAAATTGGTTCTAGTTAATTGAATATAAAGGGTGTTGGGTATTGCTTCTTAAGGTGCGAACTGCTTTTTTTAAGCAGATAAGCAGTTTTTAAGTGTCTTGAGTAAACTACTTGTTGCTTATCACAAAGCAAATTAGCACTTCAAAACAGGTTGGTGCATACTTACTTTTGAAGGAGATGAGCAGTCCCAAACGCCCCTATAGGGCTCATGTTTACATGTAAATGCGTGAAAAAGTAAGGATTTTGTCAAAATGTTAAACAAGTGACTCTGGTTATTTCAACCTTGTACAATGTAACATCTGAACACAATCTTCAAATACCTGAAGCGTCCAGACTCTAGCTCGTACAGGTTGTCGTGTTTTGTTACATTTGATTATCTGATTGTAATATTCCATATCATGTAAGCACACTCAAACCACAATGGTAGCAATGAAAGTTGATGTGTGTACCACGATGAATGATGTTTTCAGTATCTAGAGATGTACAAGAGATCAATTGAAGACCCTGCTGGCTTTTGGTCAGATATGGCTTCCGAATTCTACTGGAAGGAGAAATGGGGCCCACATGTTTACTCAGAAAATCTCGACATCACAAAAGGGAACATCAACATAGAGGTAGTTACTAATCAATAACCAAATTGTCATTCTCTGCAATTATGTCTTATACATAAATTTTAACCACGTTTGATTTTTGTTATCGATTCAGTGGTTCAAGGGTGGTATCACAAACATTTGCTACAATTGTCTGGATAAAAACATAGAATCCGGACATGGTGAAAAGATTGCACTTCATTGGGAAGGAAATGAGCCTGGTCTTGATGACTCGTTGACTTACAATCAGCTGCTAGATAGAGTTTGCCAGGTTCACTGCTTCTTTTTACCCTGTACTGGTTGTTAGATTAATATTTGTGTTTTAAATTATTAATGTTTTGTGACAGCTTGCAAATTACTTGAAAGAAAATGGTGTTAAAAAGGGAGATGCTGTTATTATATACTTGCCTATGCTCATGGAACTTCCTATCACCATGCTTGCTTGTGCTCGTATTGGTGCTGTTCATTCGGTATGTAATTGTTAGTGCCCTTTTTCTTCTTTTTTAAATAATAATTTAATGCTTAATATTAACTTGCCTTTGGGTTTTCAGGTTGTTTTTGCTGGATTCTCTGCAGAATCTCTTGAGCAACGGATTATTGATTGCAAGCCAAAGCTTGTGATAACTTGTAATGCAGTTAAAAGAGGCAAAAAGGTTATCAATCTTAAGGATATTGTTGATGCTGCACTCTTGGGATCATCTCAAAATGGAGTCTCTGTTGGTAGGACTTGGTCCATGACCATATAAACTTTCTGTCAGCATATCGGATTTAATCTTTACAATTTCATAACCACTTCTCTTTTGGTGAATAATAGGTCTATGTTTGACATATGCAAATGAATTAGCCATGAAAAAGGAAGATACTAAATGGAAAAAGGAACGAGATGTTTGGTGGCAGGTAGGTTAACAGCGAGGATTCTTAAAATTACTATTCTGTATTATAGCTTAAGGCCACATCAACTTCATTTCTGATTTCAGTCTATTTTTTCGATACGAGTTGCAACTCGATTAATTCATTTGACCTATAATGTTCAAGGAAGTAGTTCCCAAACATTCTACTAAATGTGATGTGGAGTGGGTTGATGCAGAGGATCCACTTTTTCTTCTGTACACAAGCGGAAGCACGGGAAAGCCTAAGGTATTGACGCACCATATTCCCAAAGTAATTGTTCTTTATTTGTATTTCTGAAAACGGATCATGTTGGTGGATTTGATAGGGTGTTCTGCATACCACAGGAGGATACATGATTTACACTGCAGCAACATTTAAATATGCATTTGACTACAAGCCATCTGATGTATACTGGTAAATATTGATTTTTACAACTTTCCATAATTAGTTTTTGTCAAATTTTGGATAAATATTTTCTCTCAAATTACAGGTGTACAGCTGATTGTGGTTGGATTACTGGACACAGCTATGTTTCTTATGGACCTCTGCTTAATGGAGCAACAGTTGTACTATATGAAGGGGTAATTTATATCAAATCTAAGCCTGTATTATATGAAAATTTGAGTTTTGCATTTATAGTTATAATTAGTTTCATGAATGAATATCATGATGCAATATTTTTATCTACAGGTCCCTAACTACCCAGATCCTGGAAGATGTTGGGACATTGTTGACAAGTATAAGGTGACGATATTCTACACTGCTCCTACACTGGTGCGGTCTCTTATGCGTAATGGTAATGAGGCAAGTGTTCACTTCATACATGCATATTCTATATTTTGAGGAGAAATGCTGCATCATTAACATTATAATATTAGCCTATCACCCTTCACTATTGACAGTATACTTAGACTTTATAAATCAATATATGATTATTTACCATCAATACTAATCACCAGTAATGAATAATGATTTTCTCATTCTACGCATGTCTTCAAAATTGTCTATTTTATAGTTTAAAAGCAAAGGTCGAATACCTCACTTAATTGCTGTACATGTATATAGACGTGATAAAGCTTACAACTCTTATCTGATTTTATTTTATACAATGCAGTATGTGACTCGTTATTCTCGTAAATCTTTACGAGTACTTGGTAGTGTAGGCGAGCCGATCAATCCAAGTGCATGGAGGTTCTTTTTCCAACTAACTCCGGATTTTTAATTATTAAAGGAAAAATCTATTATTGAATTCCTCAATCTTCTTTGATTTACTAATTTTATTGATATGACAGGTGGTTTTACAATGTAATTGGAGATTCAAGGTGTCCAATATCCGATACTTGGTGGCAAACAGAGACCGGGGGTTTCATGGTACATATGAAATTTGAATGATTGGCATATAATTAGCACTAATGCTAACAACTCTTGTTTTCTAGATTACTCCTTTGCCCGGTGCATGGCCTCAAAAACCAGGTTCTGCTACATTCCCATTTTTTGGGGTCCAGGTAAAAAGAATTATGTAAACTATATGTTCTTTTTTCTAAAATAACCTATGTTTGACTCCAAAATAAAATTAATGCAGCCTGTAATAGTGGATGAGAAGGGGAAGGAGCTTGAAGGTGAGTGTAGTGGATATCTATGTGTTAAGAACTCATGGCCAGGAGCATTCAGGACTCTCTATGGGGATCATGAAAGATACGAAACAACTTATTTCAGCGCATTCCCAGGCTATTATTTTAGTGGTGATGGCTGCAGTAGGTAATAAAATGTTTCATTTGTTTGACATTCTAATGTTCAGTTTGCTGCTTTATAACTTAATCTTATCTCAGAGACAAGGATGGATACCATTGGCTCACTGGAAGAGTTGATGATGTAATTAATGTCAGGTACCTTCGTAAACTTAATCGCCCATTTACGCAGTCCTTGATCACAGGTTCTAAAAGTAAGACATCCTAAGTTACACTGTTATGAAATAGTTTACAATTTGTAACATGAACAGTGGACACCGTATTGGCACAGCAGAAGTTGAATCTGCTCTAGTTTTACATCCTCAGTGTGCTGAAGCAGCCGTCGTTGGTGTTGAGCATGAGGTAATAGCTTGTTAGCTTCTTATAATCAGGTTAAAAATAACTAGTAAATTATTCCAGCAGCTCATTACCTTATTTGGCGTAATAGGTCAAAGGGCAGAGTATATATGCATTTGTTACTCCTGTTGAGGGTGTTGAATACAGTGAAGATCTCAGAAAAAGTCTTGTACTATCCGTCCGAACCCATGTAAGTTATTCCTGACATGACCTTATAACTACCAAAGATAGTTGACTATGGTGTGAGCTACTAATAAGTAATAACTTTCACCATGGATTTTGACCAGATTGGAGCATTTGCAGCGCCCGACAGAATTCATTGGGCGCCTGGCCTTCCAAAGACGAGAAGTGGGAAAATAATGAGAAGGATTTTGAGGAAGATTGCTTCAAGGCAGCTAGATGAGCTTGGGGATACAAGCACACTAGCAGATCCACATGTTGTCGATCAGCTTATTGATCTCGCCGATTTATAAGTAGCGAGTTTTGATGATGAAGAAAATATAAAAAATAGCAATTTATTTGTCTATAAACATTGCATAGTACCACTGGCAGACCCTATTATTGGGTGCCGGTATGAAATGGTAACTTGAGACATAGATTGCTGGGAACTTTAAGGAAAAGCATTACAGAAATGATATGGAGTGATTTAATCATATATAGGGTTCCTTTGGTACAATTTACTTTAAATAAGTTACAAATAATAGGGAATGTTGTTCTTGGTAAAGTTTAAAATTGTGATAACCAGATACGGTGGAGGTGGCGAATTCTATCTATTTATGAAACTACATGTAAAATAACACCTAAATGATCAGTTGAAGTAGTTTCACATACCATATGCTAGAAACTGATAATGCAATAGTCATCTAATCACATTCAAAATGCAATAAACATTCATCGAATTTGAATACTCATGATGGACACAATATTGTACGGTAATATTATGGCTTTACGTCTATGTGTATTTGCATTTTGTAACTAAAATAGTTACTAATTTGCATGAGGGATGTCTACCGAATTGGGTTATGTGCGAATCTTTTATCCATATACATTATAAGAACACACAAGAAGTTATATTTCAAAAATACAACTTACAGAACATCCCACAAGTTCAAAAAGTCCGATTTAGATAAAGCATGGAATAATGGTATACGTTCCCCTACAGTAACGGAGGGATTTACATAAATTTGAACCAATCATGACAACGAAGCCTTCTCCAATAGCTCCTGCAACTCGCCGCTCTTGTATGCATCTGTAATAAGACAGTTTCTTAAATATACAACTTTATCTAAGGTCAAAATTTTTTTAAAGCATGAGGATGACTTACCAACGGTTATGTCACAACCACCAAAGAACTCCCCATCGATGTAGAGTTGTGGAAATGTTGGCCACTGAGAATATTCCTTCAAACCCGAACGCAAAATTTCATTTTCCAGAATATTAACCGTTTCAAAAGGTACATTGACTGCCTTCAAAATGGACACAACTGTGTTCGAGAAACCACATTGTGGGAAGTCCTTTGTTCCCTTCATGAAAAGAATGACCTTGTGTGATGTAACAACTTTATCCAAAGTGGTCTTTAGCTCAGGACTTAATGCTGCAAGTACATGGAAGCCGTATAAAAATTGAAGTAAGTACTTGTCCTTAGAACAACCGGATAGGACCTTCTTACTATTCTTAGTATTTTATATATCTCTACAGGAAATACCAAAGAAATACAAAAGAGGTCCTCATGTCAAGAAGTATTTTTTAAAACTACTACTGCATCTTAATGTAGATAAATATTTTAGCTCTATATTATAATCTTAAAACTAAATATGATGTCAGATAACATAGCAAGCCTATAGTCGACAGCTTGACACACGGCACATAACATAGTGAAACTCAAACATATTGCGCTCATTCCAGATAGTGCACTATGAATAACGTTTTAACCAGCTCTCAAAGATACCATATACAATATAGGCTCTGTCTAAAATGTCGGAGGGGACTGCTTATTAGAAAGCTGAAAAGAATGCACAAGATAGGAGTCTGTCATATTCATTAACAATATGAAGTATGTAATAAGACGAAAGGGAATCATGTATATAAAACATTAGCTATGTGAGTACGGTGGGATGTGATAAGATTGCCAGTTTCAACAGCTGTACTTACTTATATACCACGGCGAAAATGAAAAAAATTAGCAAGGCTTAAACGCTTGATACTAATGTTCAATTACACTTTGTTACTAAATACCGGATATGCGTAACAAAAGGGCCAGTGGTGTTTGACAAATTGTGATTATTAAACTGATTAGATAATTTGAGCAAGTTTTGTTACATCTAGGGCTGCAAACGAACCGGACGAACACGAACGGAGTTCGTCTAATTTTAACCGGACAAATGAACGGACACGAACTTTTAAACATGAACTTTTACCATCAACATTGAATACCACTACTAGTTAATATAAAAAAAATAAGAGGGTGAAAAGATATAATACCAGCAAAGCATCGCACAGGAGCAATCTTTATGGTTTTTAAGGCGGGAAAGGTGTTGGGACGACGGTGGTAGGTAAGGAGTGAAGAGCGATTGGCTGTGATTGGCCCAGATATATTTTACACAAAAGATTTTCAATCACTGGTTTCTTTCGATGAGTTTGATAATGATGATGAAACCAGGTGTCTAAGATTGACTCATTGGGCTAACAGCCCATATATATAGCAATCCTCCTTTTAATTACCATATATTTTTTTATTTTTTATTTGGGTTTTCGACTTAACATTGAGAGCCGACTAATTTCAGGACAGCTATTTTTATGGATAGCTCAGAGTCAACGCAGCTGAACCTTCATGCTCATAATAGGATTAATTTTCTCCCCGTTAGATTCAAACCCTTGACCTCATGAAAACTTAAATACAATAAAAGCTTTGTTATACTTCTTTCGTTCTAAAATAATTGTCTCTCGACAAAAAAACACACAGTTAAAAAAAACCATTAAACATAATGACAATTCTCTCAACTAATTAATTAAAATCATCTTAAAATTTGTAATAATAATTTCAAGCAAAAATGATATATTTTTTTTTGAACGGCAAATTTTATTAAAAAAACTAGCAAGGAGCTAGAAAAGATTACAAAATAAGACAATTAGGGTTCTTAAGCCAACTAACCCAATTGATTTTAAACTTACAACGATTAGAAATCCACAAATAGGACAATTGAACAATGTCATCGAAAAGGAGATCTCGCCTAGGCTGCTTGGATCCGAACAAAACCTGGTTTCTAAAGCGTCAAATAAGCTACCACATGATGTAGCAAATGCCTTCAAGAAACGTCTTCAACTGTTTAGGAAAACGGGTGTTGTCGAGCCAACTAAGCCAATCT
>BQNB010090711.1:7882-27073 GCA_026074375.1 Tanacetum coccineum | reverse complement strand
GTTGCTTAGATTTGTGCTAGTTATTTGTAAAGCATTGTTGGAAGTTTTTGAGAGCTAAGCAAAGGTGAGTTTCATAGTCCCACTTTTACTTTGTTTTAAACTTGGGATGGAAATGGTGCTAGTATGGAAATATTTTGATTACTGTGATAATGTATTTAAAGTGATGCATGGACTTTATGTGGCTATTATATGTGCTACATGTTTGTGATGTGATACGCTCCATGGCTTAGTGATCAATTGGAGTGGGTTTTGTGATATGCTCCATGGCTTAGTGATCAATTGGAGTGGATTTGTGGTATTACGCTCCATGGCTTAGTGATCAATTGGAGTGGGTTTTGTGGTATGCTCCATGGCTTAGTGATCAATTGGAGTAGATTTGTGGTATGCTTCATGGCTTAGTGATCAATTAGAGTAGTTATGCGATAGATACGTCTCGTAATCGTGTGAATGGTATTGTTTTGGATTGGATTTGATTGGGTTTGTATGATAGCTTATATAGTAGTCCATTTATTGTCATGCAGTGTTTTTATTTATTATAGTAATGATTTAATTGGATTTATATCGTGTCTTAAACCTCTGACTCTTACCAACTTTATGTTGGCATTTTTGAGCATCATTTTCAGGTATTCAGTTTAAGACTAATGATGCTAGGAGAAGTGGATAGAGAGACCTTAGGATTGGCTTGTGAAGTTCTTCTTATTTGTTCTTTCAATTTAGACTTATGTTCTGCTGCGTAATTTAAGTTTGGGATTGATTTACTTTTATGTTGGTTTATGCTTTTGCGTGTATGACATTACTTAATAATGCAAGACTCCTTTATCTTGTGTTGGGTATTGTTATGACACATAGTGTCCCCTGTAGTTATTTTCTTTTCCTTTTAGTATCTTTATAGTAGATGCCATTGTGTTGTAACGATATCCATGAAGTTACACCTCGTGCTTCCGCCTTGGCGGGGTGTGACAGAAACCTTCTCACCAGTAGCTAAAATAAAGTCAATTAGGATAATGCTTGCCATAGCTGCATTTCATGATTATGAAATATGGCAGATGGATGTAAAGACCGCTTTCCTTAACGAAAAACTAACAGAGGATGTGTTTATGGCACAACTAGAAGGTTTTGAAAATGAAAAGTATCCTAAAAGAGTGTGCAAGCTTCAAAAGGCCATTTATGGACTTAAACATGCTTCTCGTAGCTGGAATCTCTGCTTCCATGAGAAAGTCACACAGTTTGGATTTTCTAGAAGCGAAGACGAGTCTTGTGTATATGTTAAAGTCAGTGGGAGTGTTGTAGTCTTCCTGGTATTATATGTGGATGATATACTACTTATAGGAAATGATATCCTAACATTACAAAGTGTAAAAGACTGGTTGGGGAGATTTTTCGCTATGAAAGATTTGGGAGATGCAACATATATTCTTGGTATAAAGATTTACAAAGATAGGACAAAACGTCTTATAAGACTTAGTCAGGACACATACTTAGATAAAATTTTAAAAAGAGTCGGAATGGAGAATTCTAAGAAAGGGAATCTACCCTTACATCATGGCATAAAGATTAGTTAGGATCTATGTCCGGAAACAGATGATGAACTGGACAAAATGAGTCGAGTCCCATATGCTTCAACTATAAGATCGATCATGTATGCCATGACGTGTACAAGGCCTGATGTCTCATTTTCTTTGAGTATGGTGAGTCGACATCAGCAGAATCCTGGCGAAGGTCATTGGACAGCTGTAAAGAATATTCTTAGGTGTTTAAGAAATACTAAAGACATGTTCTTGGTTTATGGTGGAGAAAAAGAACTTAGAGTGACTGGTTATTGTGATGTTGGTTGACAAACAGATAAAGATGATAGTCGGTCACAGTCTGGTTGGGTATTCTTACTGAATGGGGGAGCGGTGACATGGAAAAGTTCAAAGCAAGATACAGTGGCAGACTCTACGTGCGAGTCTGAGTATATTGCAGCTTGTGAGGCTTCAAAGGAGGCTATCTGGATGAAGAATTTCATTGGAGATCTTGGAGTTGTTCCAACAGTACAAGACCCCATTGAAATATTCTGTGATAATGAGAGTGCAGTCGCCTTGACTAAAGAACCCAAGGATCACGGAAAGTCAAAGCATATTGAAAGAAAATACCATTTTGTTCGAAGCAAAGTAGAAGAAGGACACGTGATTGTGAAGGACATACGATCAGAGGATAATCCAGCTGATCCATTCACAAAGGCATTGGCTAAGTCCAAACACGATGAACATGCTAAGAGCATAGGATTGAAAGATAAAATAGAGTTTTAGTTGTTAGTTTGAATTTGAAACATTATAAGCAATGATTGATATTGTAATGGATTTGGTGATTAAATAATAGAGATTTGTTTATTTGCAAGTGTGCTACCATTTGCTATTAATTGTCATTGTGTTTCACTTTTGCATGTTTAGAAACCACTTCCTGAGTACTTAGTTTACTCAAACCTCCTCAGTCGTTCGTACTATAGGAAGTAAGTACTGATTTAAGACTGTCATGGAGTGTTGGTAGATTGTCTATAGAGAATAGACATAGCATAGAGAATGCTGCAACACTCATGAGTACTTAATGGGAATTAAGTATAGGAGAAACCCACACTTAGAGAGATTACTTCATGGATTAATATCACGAGTAATTCTAAGATGATAATGTCTTCTATTCTTAAAATGGAGATACATCGAGATTCTAGTTTTTCAAGTCTGTTGTACTTTAGTTTGTTCAAATGCTGTGCGTAAATGCCAGTTATAACGGATATATGCTAGGTATGACATGATAAGTTGACTAGTTCTATGTATTCAAAGTTTATTTGTTCCTTTTACCTAAATGGGAAAGCGATATCCATGGGCCCCTCGATGATTAAATGTTGACTTAAATGTGCTAGGCCTAGCCGGGACTAAATTGATGTGTTCAATTTAGTAGTCTCATATAGTCAAATAATCAGAAATCGAGAAACATAATATTGAACCTAGAAATTGATTAAAATACATGTCTCAAGTTCATACGATATCAGTAGAACAAAGGAATAGTTGATCGCTTATCTAAGGGCTGACTCTAGGATATGATTCAGAGTTCAGCAGTTGCATTGGATGGCACTCTCTGCTTAGTTGATGAGGATAGAGTTAGACCAATTATAGTTGATGACTTGTCCAAGTGAGAGACTGTTAGATTTAGTGCCCAAGTTCATAACTAATTGGTAAGACTATCGTCAAAAGTAGAGTCTTTTTTGGGTTGCCCTCAATGAACTGTAAAGAGAAATAATAAGTAACAAGCCTTGGGATGGTTTTTGGAGATGTCACACATCCCAAAAGAGTAAACCCAAACCCCTCCTTTTGGATATAAACAGAGGGGTATGCCAAGGTCTTCATTGCTCATTCATTCTTTCTTATTCCTACTCCTTGAAAGAATCTTTCGTGTAATGGGACCCTAGGAGTTCGAATTCGAATTCTTTTCTCTTTGGTGGTACTCTCGTTTTGGTACTTGCCTCCAAGTTCGACCATGGTGGTCCGCGTGTGAGAAATCTGATTTTCTCAAAGGTTAGTGTTTTCTTATTTATTTATTTATTTATTTCTTTTAAGTTGCTTTTAGTTAATTAGGTTTAGATCCTTTAGGGTTTAGTTCCCTTCTTGCCCTAGATTAATTGTTATTTCCGCCGCGCGTTAATCTAGTTAAGGAATAGAAAACCCATCAATACATACGATTGCATAGATTATCAAAACAACTGTAGTTTAGCAGTATTTGTATGGCTTGAGATGCTTCCCCTGCCAAGTTACTATTTGTTCAAATCGTAAATGAAACAAGGAAAAACTATCATCAAGCGGCCTTCATTGATCGGTCCCAACCGTCAACCGGAATAAGTCTGTGGCGTGAATATTTTGGTGTATATGTAGTGTGAGTTTGTTATATACAAAAGTTCCACTAGGAACATGCACCAAAGAAAGACAAAAGCGCTCGATCTGGGCTTTTGATTTCAAAATGAATCCTACGGCTGATACATTTTACCATTTTATTTTTATTATTTAATTGGGGGAATTTACGTAATTTCACCCATGCCACTAACACAAATTTGCAGGTTCTCATTTATCACTCACCGGTTACAAAACATACACACACACACATAGTAACTACTAGTGGTGAAACCGTCTTCGTTCCTCTTATCTTCGTACATGAACAAGAAGACAAAGGTTTTACCAAAAATTACTAGGTTGGAGTTTATTCTCGAAAACATTGTTCGCAATGCAGGACGACAAGATGTAAGTTTTTTTATATAAGGCATAAGTTATAGAAATCACAAGTGATTTTGTTTTGATCATATGTGATTCTGTTTTGAATCACAAGTGATTCTGTTCTGAATCACAAGTGATTCAGTTCTGAATCACAAGTGATTCTTTTTTAATCACATGTGATTCTGTTTTGATCATATGTGATTATGTTAGTTGTTAATATAAGCCAAGTCTTTTGCATGTATTCACCATTTTTTAATTTTTTTGTATAGTGATAATGTTTTTGAAACACCTTATGGGGTGGAAAAAGTATTCTCAATTCGTTTGAATATGGAAACATTATTACCGGGTTTGTGGATTGACGCTAATGTAGTCGACTGTTGGGGTGAAATTCTTAATTATGATGAGCGTTTTAGAAAGGCTAGATCTTCATCAAGGCATTTTATCCCGACTGGTTGTATTGTAAGTGTCTTAAATTTATGTATTTTACTATACAATTTTTTTATAACGGTTATTTTACGTATGTTATTGTATACAAACACTTTTTATGTTTGATGGGACCTTGCCTTCCAATGAAGATAGATGGGAAAGTTTTTCAGCTCAGTTTAAGGATACCCTCAATGGCATTGAATTGGTAAAATTGGTTTTTTTAGAATTATACTTACTCATCATTTTTATATTTTCATCATTTTAATTATGTTTTTTATTTTTTAAAAATCATGCCTTTCTTCTATTTTGCTTGTCTGGCCATTTTTATGTGGTCGTATTCATCTTTACCAAAACAACATCAATGACGATACTAGATAACAGTGACGTATGATTCAAAATATAAACACGCATGTGAAGTTCTTGTAAGTATTTACTTTATGTTTTAATACATGATCACTTGTGATTGCCCCCTGATCACATGTGATTTTACCCAATTGACATGTTCCAAAATTAAATGTGATTCATTTATTTTTCTTTTTTCTATTTTTGTTGTAGAAAAAGTTGTTTGCTCATCATCTGAAGTTGCATGGGCACAAAAGACATTCAAAGATTAGAAGATTAAAGGCAAAAATCCCTAAGATTTCGTGGAGGACCAAGAAAAATTTCAGAGATTGCGGTATTTCCACTATGCTTCATATGGAATTTTACATTGGTTAAACTGCTACAACATGGGATTATGGGCTTGTTGCTGAGTCGAAGTTGCAGTGTGACATGCTGAGGTGATTGAGATTCAAGTTTGTAACAAAGATTTTGCTACACGAGCTTAATGTGCATGCACAAAAGATGCTTGAATTAGCTGAAGAGTTTTATAAACTTGATTCTCGTGAAAAGTTGTCCTTAGTGGTTGAAGCAGTTAAGAAAAGGGATCAATGTGAACGCAGCTAAGCATCCAAGGTAGAAGAATATTTTTTATGAAGCTGAATATCTTTTGTGAAGTTGTTTAAAACCATTTCATGGCAAAACAGTTTATAATTTGTGTTTTGTGAATTGTAGTTCAACAATCTATCTATGCATGGTAGATAATATGTTAGTTAAGTGGTAGTTTTATGGTACTTCAATTTGTTGATGGTAGAACATTTTGTCGATGGTAAAACAATAGTTTATGTAATGGGCATCACTAATCAGTTTATGGTAGAACATTTCAAGTTATTGGCATTAGTAATATCAGTTTTAGTGTCTTTGGAATCTATGTTTTTATGCTTTTTTTCAAGTATGTCTGGATGAATCACATGAGATGTTTTATGAATCACTTGTGATTTTAGAAGAATCACATGTGATTTTAGAAGAATTACATGTGATTTGCAAAAGAAGTCAGAATATTCTAGTAACTAACAAATATTTTCTATTAAGTAAATCACACACAAACAAATATTATTATTATCAGAATATTCAAGTAAAAAGAATTCAAAAACTAAAAAGTGTTCAAACATCAATAATTGGTGTTGCCTTCTTTTTCCTTGCCTTTGGATTATTTAGACAAGTTAATTTGGTATGCTCGTTAGTCTTCTCATTACAGTATCCACAAACTTTCATTGGTTTCGCTCTAACTTAAATGCTTTTTCTCTTTCACTCTTTAAACGTTCTCCTTTTTCAAATGTTTTCCTTTGTCTCTAGCCTTTGTTGGATTTTGTACATAAAGTTGATTAGGTTTTGATATCGCAAAATATCACCAATCACATTTCATGTATTTCTAGAAGGAGGATTCGGCATATCAGCCTTCACTTCTTCCTTAATTAATTTCAACTTTTCTAGATAAGCAGCCAACTTCACTTCGTCTTTGCTAAAAAGGAATAAACAATCGCCTACCACAAAATTCACCTCGTTTGTAAGTCTTTCAATTGTTTCATTTTTTCCCCATATCTGTTTCTTTGTCTTCTAAAGTCAGGTGGTATTATGTCCCTTGTCCATCGCCTCAAAATTTATTGCTTTGGAATGGCATCAATATCACGATTCTTGAACACACAGAATATGTGTTGACATAGGAAACCGTATCAAAGAAAATGTCTGCAATAACATACCACAGACCCATCTTCTATAATTCGTAGTAACTTTTTCACAAACACATGAAATAAGAATTTTTAGCAGAATCACATGTAATTAGGCAATGGATCACACAAGATTTTTTATGAAAAATCACATGTGATTCTGCTTGAATCACATGGGATTCTTATCAACACCACATGTAACTCTTTTTCAGAATTACATGTGATTCATGTAAATTATTATTTCAACCAAATAAAGACTTACCTTATAGTCTATCACTGTTTATGCTACTATTCCGATTTCCTTCTCTTGTTCCTTTTTATTTTTGGTATAAAGTGTTCTATAAGCATTCGCTGCCTTGTATCTAACGATGACAGTCTCACAACCTTCATTTATCTTTAAATCTTATTTCCTACAAGGCCAGCAAGCTGCGATTATTTCCTTTTAAACAAGCAGAAATATTGTCCTTGTATATACTCGTGCTGCATGACGTTTAATTCCCAACATTATTTCACACTTTGGAGCTGCATCAAGTGTTTTGAAGTCTAATTCCTCTTGCCTATATCTTTGCCTTTCCATTACTGATTCATATGATATCATGAAATTAACAAGCGTTGAACCTGGGCTTGTGAAACTTTTGAAGAACGAATTTTTACTTTTAGACCTTGAAGTTGTCCTCATCAATCCAAACAATGGAGAGTCAATACAATAAGTTGGAATCCATATTTCTCGAAGATTAAACATGTTTGTCATCCATTTGTGATTTTTCAAACCAAAATCTTCAATCAACTTCGCCCATTTCTCTTCAAACTTCAATGGTTCCATGAACAATTTCCAAATGATCTTGTATAAACGCTCTTTGAAATCGGTTTCATCATATATTTCTTTACAAATTTGTTTTGATAAAAGAGAGTAATTAGTTTATTTCTTCAAGGAGCACATGAGATACCATGATGAATCCCCAGTGATTCACAAGTAAATCACATGTGATTCATCTAAAAACAGTTGTCATGTAAATAAAAATACCTTTGCTGGAATCTTTTGTGTAATATGCCACATTCAAAGTTTGTGTTTTGATTTAGTAAATACGGCTTTAATAGCTCTCTTCATGGCTCCATATTGACCTGTTACAATCATGGTTAGTTCTTTTAAGAAAGCGGTCTTGAAGGCCTTTAGCAGCCACGTGTATGATTTTGTATGTCTCCAAACTCCTTATAGTTGTATTTGGCAACTTCATCCGCCCAAAATATTGCAACCAACTCACTGTTTTCTACCTTATACTAGAATGTAAAGTTTGGCACATACATCATTCTGTTTTCCATTTTGTTTATTAGCATTTGTGCGTCACTTTCCCCTATAAAGACATTAACGTCCCTCTGATGATTCTTAAAATCATCAGTCGTCCCATGAACATATTCATGCCCACCTTTCATACTGCTTAACAAGTTGTGAGCACGTGTTGCACTAATTTTATTTGTCGCAGTTTGACAACAAACATTTTTTTGCTTGAGTCGTCTATCTTTGTTTCTTTGTAAAGTGTTTACACTCTTTTAGGATAAGCATGTAATTGTGTTTGGGGTAAAATTGAACTTGTATTTTCTAGAAACAATATCCAAAACTAATTTTATACAAGCTTTGCAACCTGTTATATGATGCCTTGTATTTCTTTTTTGTTTGTCACTATATTTAGGTTCTAGAGTGTCGACATTAATACCTTTTGGAACTCCCTCTTTGTTACACATGATGTACTTGTGTTTTACCACTCCTGATTTTGTTTTTCTTTGCCCTGATTTTTTAATTTCAAACCCTCCCATTTCAGCGTAATTTGTATACATATCAATTGCTTCATCCAATGTATCAAAGTACGTCCCCTCAACTGGTATAGGAATTCCGTGTATATGAGGCTCCCAATAAATTGATCCACCTGGTGTTTCATTATGCTCATATAAAGTTGCTCTTGGTGTTTTCATACAACCAGTATATCAAAAAATAGAATCACGTGAGATTTATGATTATATAACCTCTAATCACATGTGATTCACTCCTTCATAAGTCAAAACCTATCCTAATTTGGTTTAATCTATAATGTGATTCATTCCTTCTTAAATGAAAATCACATGTGATTTACCAGAATCACATGTGATTCATTGCTTCTTAAATGAAAACCAAATCTGATTTGGTTTAATCTATCCTAATTTTCTAATAACAAAACTTTTCAACACACAAAATCACATGTGATTTTACCTGTTATATAATGGAATCAAATTAATTATGATTTATTTCAACACAGAACAATAGAACACTAGAATCACATGTGATTTTTCCTTTTTTTATAAATAGTATACAACTACAAGGAACAAATCATATTTGATTTCCATTTATTCATAACAAAACACTTCCATATCAGAATCACATGTGATTTTACCTGTAACTTCTTCTATAACAGCATCTGGATCTGCAACTTCTGGTAAACCATCTTTTGTATCTGTATCAAGCACATTATCGTATTAAAAAACTTGCTTGTTCAGATCGATGTATTTAACTACTTCCATAACATCATTTAACTGATTTTCATCCATTTTTAACAGTGATTGTGTGATTTTGGGTGATCTATTTGTGATTTTCGTGACTGTTTTGGGACTTTTAGGTAAATCAACGGTGTTTTAAAGTGATTTACAGTGATATATGATGATTTACTTTAATTTTCCAGTGATTTACAGTGCTAGAATGAAGCAGCGATGGTTTGTTTGACATTTTTTCCGAACATTTTGTGGTTTTCTTCCTGGCGAGGTTTGTTGCGTTTTGCAGATGGGATGGTAGTGTGTTTCGTCGAGGGGTTGTATGGTACCGAGAGGGTGTGTGTTTTTAGGAGAGAGAAAGTAAATTATTAAATGAGGGGTAGAAGGTGAATTTTTTGGTTTATATATGGTTGGAGCTTTTGATAATAGCCATTGGATGATGATGAAATCAATGGACCAGATTTGTTCTTTTGTTTTTTGATTAGATAGTGATCTAAAAGGATCTCACCTCTTGCCTTTTTATATTAGACTAACATACTTTAAAACGAAAGATTAGTAAAACCGATATTAACTCATTTAAAGAAGAGTAAACTATGGATAATTCCTTTGTACGTTCCAAAATTGCATATCTCGTCCCTGAAGTATTCGAATTACATAGATCGTCCCTCTCTTTGCATAGAAGCACACCTATGGTCTTTGGTCTTAACTTTCGTTAATTTAATTTGTTAAATCTTCTCATGTGCATATCACATGAGGGTTAAATGGTCATTTCTGTTTTTCTCTTTGACACATTTTTTTAAAGAAAGTTATATAGTTTTCTTCTTTGTTATTTTTTAGCAAAAATCTAAAAACAAAAACCAAGATCATAAGGCATGATTGTAGATCATAAACCAAACAAATCAAGTACACAAAACACATATCTTTACTACATATAAAATGTTTACCATCATTTCTTTAAAATTAAAGAATCTTGAAAACTTAAAGGTTATATTTGAAATATATGTAGCAAAGTTGACTTCAAACTTAAATGTGGTAATGATTTGATAAGTTAAAATGTCAATCGTGTGTAGTTGTAAAATGTCAATCATTATATTTATGAACTAGGTGAGTACCCGCGCACAACGGCGAAAATTCTTAGCGGCCGATAATTAAAAATATGCGATAGTGTGATAAGTTTTTCGTGTACGGTTCAAAATAGGACGTGAAAAGATCAAAATGTGATCGTAAACGGTTGTAACATGCGATAATTCAACTCTAGTAAAAATTATTAACATGTATCAAACAGCATATAAAAACATTTAGTGAAACTGAATGTAAAACATTACATCAATTATGTGATAAAATCTTACAACGCACGTTACTCCTCGCGTAAAACTTCCTTGACACAAAATTTGAGTTGTAGACTCCTCATTGACCGAACTCTTTGACCGGTTTCACTAATACCTTTGTAGTTCTATATGATATCCCTCTAGACAACACAACATAAAGTTTATTAGCTTTGGCTTATTAGCTTAAGCCAATAAGGTGAATTTGATAAGGTCATAAGCTCAAAAAAGGATCTTATTAGTTTTTCCAAAGTCAAATAAGCCCATAAGCCAACTAAATAAACCGATCTAAACACGGAGTAAGATGTAGTTTTCTCAACGATTAAAGTTAATTCTTAATCTGAACCGATGCTAAGTACACGCTGATTATCATCAAAGTGTATATTGACTACTCAGTTTAACAAACTAACTTATTCTAAAAGCTTAAGTCTTTAGGACCCCTAATAAGACATCTTAATTCGAAGGACAACCTTATTATGTTTCTGCTTAATTCATTATAACAGGGAAACTATATGAGTCAGTAATGAGTATTAGATTATGATATTATTATGAGGTCACCATAACTTATATACGAATCGCATATTCAAATTTCATCAACACTTCGTGAGTGGTTCATTCATGTTAGTCATGACATCATGAAAAAGGTTTAATAATCTTCAAGTCTACTCTTGTAGCAATTTTATTTATCTTAGTCTGAAAGCAATATTCTGGGATTGCATACGAAAAATTGAAATGTACATAGCAACAAGGATAGTGGCAACAAATGTGTAAAAACTAGTAAAAAAACAAATAATCGAATTCATTTAGTAAATACACGATTTGCAGTTTTAAAAACAAAATTGTTTAAAAAACAAAAACTTGTTACGAAAGTCAATGGATAATTTCTAAATTTGTAATATAAATTTCACTTGAACCTTAAAACTAAAAACTTAAAACACACACATGATTTGACTTGAACCTTAATAGTTATACAGAAACACACGAATTTAAAAGCTAATTTGACTTGAAACCTAAAACGATTTGATATATGCAAACTTAAAACGATTTAAAATTTTGTCATTCTTAAGAATTAGAGTAAACTACATTTTTGGTCCTTGTGGTTTACCGAATATAACGGTTTAAGTCCAATAGTTTAAAACGTAACGAAACCAGTCCAAATAGTTTAAAACGTAACACTTTTGGTCTAATTTTGGTCCACTTTTGGTCCTTGTGGTTTGTCAAGTATAACGGGTTTAGTCCAAAAATAGACCAAAAGTGTTACGTTTTAAACTATTTGGACTGAATCCGTTACGTTTTAAACTATTGGACTTAAACCGTTATATTCGGTAAACCACAAGGACCAAAAATGTAGTTTACTCTAATTCTTAAGAATGACAAAATTTTAAATCGTTTTAAGTTTGCATATATCAAATCGTTTTAGGTTTCAAGTCAAATTAGCTTTTAAATTCGTGTGTTCGCAGGCTCGTGTGTCACAGCCTGATTGGCCAGCAGTTTAATGTTATTAATCATATATCAGTCTCCCACGAAATAACTGCTGGCCAATCAAGCTGTGACACACAGCCTGATTTCCCCACCTTAACATGTGCCCCTGGGGCCCATGTTAGAAAAACCCATATATATGAATGATATATCAAATCAAAAACTGTTTGTTGACTCTTATTTTAGAAAATGCATTAACGTGCCACGTTTCAAACATCTAAAAGTTTTAAATATGTAACAACATCTAAAATATAATGACCAAAACATAAAAGTACTATTAGCCATGCAAAAACTCTTCTTCTTGTTGCTACATTTGTATGTACAGAACATGCATAAGACTTGTTTTACCCTTCATTTTACCTTGCTTATTTCATTATTGTGCATGGCACTTATGACTAATATGAGCAACTACATAAACCCGATATGATTCGCCATCATTGACAGTGATTAGGTTCAATCCGGTAGATTCTCTTTTAGTTAAACAAAGTTATATGTGATCACATTAATTTTTTTTTTGGTAAAGGGTTTTACCCCGGTAAATATATTAACCAAACAAAACAGTTAAGTACAAATGGAATGTGACTGAAGTACCACATTAACCTCAAGCAAAAAGCTTGATAAACTAGTGTGTATGACAGGCCATAAACACACAAAAGACAAAGACCTAGCAAGGGGAACTTTAAACACCGCGACATCAACTCTTCTAGCTCTCCAGCAATAACACAAAGGGAGCAGGCGACCTAGGTAAGGCTGCCTCCTTAAAAAACATTCCCAAGAAAAACCCAATGGAAAAAACCTTAGAGAAGGAAAAAAGAGTACAACCCTTACCCGGAGCTCCCTTCATGAACCATACAACAACTTTGAATATTCCATTGATCTAATAAAAGACGAGAATGGGTAGACACCTTCTTAAACTTGAAGGTAACCAGCTTCAAACGAACCGTAGAGGAAATAACTTGAACGATCTGTGGAATGGTAGACGCCTTCTTCTTGAATAATTTCAAATTACGCTCCATCCAAATATAATAAGCAACAACACCAAGGAGTAACCAAGAGATAATACTAACAACCGACTTCCCCTTGGAAGTAAGAATAAGATACGTGGAAATATCAGCAAACCAGGGAAGGATTTGATCCATTCCAGCTAGACCACGAACCTGAAACCACACCTGCATAGAAAAGGACACTCAAAGAACAAGTGCGAGTGCGAGTCAGGAACCATATCACACAAGGGGCATTTTAGCAGGTTTAGGTCGATACTAGGACTGACATCCCATTGCCTCAGCCTATCTTGCGTCTTCAACTTCTGCTTAGCAACTAACCACATATGAAAAGCATGCCTAAGGATACATTGAGGGAACCAGACGACATGGTACCAATCCACGACATCAGCCCTTAACCGAACGGAATCCCAAGCATAAGCTACCGAGAAAGGCTTAAGATTACCTTGCAGATCACGCCATAAACGAACATCATCACAATCAACAATTAAATTCAGCGCAGGAATAGAAGACAGATTCAGAACTCTATCTAACCAATCAGGGGGCCACCTCTAGTTTTCATTAGAAATAAAATCACTAACAGGATCATCAAGACTGAAACCAGACCGGGTAATATCTCTAATAGTAAGCATATCACGAATATGACATAAATCATGCCACTTGTCAAACCACATGGATGTAAGCTTACCATTATTAATTTTATTCCAAATAAAAGGACGAATCAAAGGCCAGATTTGGAGCAGCTTCTGCCACCCCTAACTAACGTCCCCTAAACAAGGCACATCCCATAAACTTCTACCCTTAAGCTTGTAAGAATGGATCCATTTAACCCATAAAGATTCCTTATGGGATAGGATGCTCCAAATGTGAGTAGCCATTAAGGATACATTGAAATCCTCAAGTCTCCGAATACCCAGACCACCTTTAAGCTTAGGCTTACAAACCGATTCCCAAGCAACTTTCGCCTTACCCTTCTTCAACTCACCTTGGCACCATAAGAAACCTCTCATGAGCTGCTCCAAATCATGAATGATACGGGCAGAAAGGATAAAAACAAAGGCCCAATATATATGCATAGAAGATAACACCGATCTTATAAGTTGGAGACGACCAGCAATAGAAAGAAATTTATTACGCCAATCATTAATACGGGATTCAAGTTTTTTCACAAGAATCTTACAATCCTTATATAACAGTCTTGAGGAAATAAGGGATTCAAGATACCTGACAGTCATTAATATGTGATCAAAGAGTATACCTCCAAGCCAAACGCGATGAATCGAGATAAAATGAACACAAATAAAAACACCAACTCGAACATAAAAAATATGAGGAAAATAAATATGATCGCAACACAAACTCGAACACGACTCTAACTCTAATGCACACGAACCGAGCGAAGAGCTGACTTTTAGTTTTAACACTGATGATGCTCTTATTAATGGTTTGTACAAGAGTATTTACAAGATGCAAATCTTCTTGTTGTTATCTGTTTTTTAAGCGAAACAAAGGCTCCTCATATCTATATTGTTGTTACATCTTCCAGTACCTTTTTAATAAGACAATTGTAACACCCTCAAATCTGAGTATGCAGCGGAATATTGAATATCCGAGAGCGTTACATTATGGGTCAATAGCACAAGATATAAGAACGACCACTAAGTGTGACGTTTAAAAGATACATTGGATAAACAAGTTTATTCGTTTATTACATAAGCACAAGGCTTTAAATCGTTCTACGATAAAGTTAAAGACTTCAACATTTAGTAATTGTTCACATAACAAATATTATGACTCGAATCTCTAGCTTTGACATCCCAAAAGACCTCCAATGTATCACGGCATCTCATGCCCTACTGACCTGAAAAACATGCTTTAAAACGTCAACATAAAGTTGGTGAATTCATAGGTTTAATGTAACCAAAAGTAGGACCGCAAGATTTCTAAGTGTATGATTAAGCAACAGATGCAAACATCATCAAAAAGTAATTATTGTTTGCTAAGCTCATGACACCGAAGCTCGACCATTCTGTGTGCAATTAATTGCCAGAATAATGCCCTTTACGATGTTCTAACCCGAAACATCCCAACCCGACATGGTATACGTTTGTTGTCCGGTACACCGGCACAGTGAGCGCTACTCACCCAAACGGGGATGTCAATCCCAAATAGATCTATTTATAACATTCGCGCTCGCATAATGTAATTCCCAACTACGACTATGCAATTGACAGTTCATGATAATGGGCTCAGTGGGTTATCGCTACTTAGGCAAACACATAACCATTGTATAAAATGTACACTTGCGTCCAGTTTGTAAAACAAGCATGTTATCACCCCAAAGATATAAATCATTTATATAATTGTAAAAATGTGGGGCCATGAACTCACCTTAGCAGGTAGTCTCTGTTTGATATAAATATCCAAGCAGGTATCGAAACCACACCGTCAAATACCTAAGTAAATACGGTCACGTCTTAGTTTACTTGTTTAAACTAACGACTCTATATATAAACTAAATTTCATTTTAAGTTTATATATACTGTTATCACTTGTTTTTATATATACTGTTATCACTTGTGTGGTGGTGCCCACGATTAATGTATTTATTATTTCGATGAATGTCGTAAACGTGAAATCGTTATTTAATAAATATACCATATCTATTAAAATCGTTATTAATTAAACCCGTTTATAATCAAATATATTATATTCGATTGTTTCGTTAAACGTGAAATTGTTTCCGTTTAATAAATATGTTCTATTTATCAACTCGTGATATTAAAACCCGATTAATATCCGAACGTATATATAATAATTATATTTCGTTCGTTCTCGTTCATAAAATACTTTCAAGTATTTTATTTTACACTTAATACTCTAGGTTCGAAGAGAAAAAAATATATAAATATTTACATTTCTAAACCTTCTAGTTTCAAAATGTCATAACTAGTCCCTTAAGTTTGTGAAAAGTAAATTAATCATTTTAAATTTACTTCAACAGTCCCTACTGTTTCAGAATTTACTCAAATGGTCCCCCAAGTTTATTATATTCGAAAATAATAATTTTAAACTTTTAAGTTTCGAAGTTACATTTCTAGTCCCTCTAATTACAAAAGTTACATTTTTAGCTCTAACTAAATAAACTAGTAACTTTATTTATTTCTTTAATGGGCCTAGGAGAAACTTTTCATTTGTTGCTTTCCAACAAGTGGAAATGGTCAACAGTGGCTACACACACCACTGTTATGGTTTTATAAAAAAAAAATGTTCTAAGTAACACCAAATAAGCTCATGCTTATTTATAAGACTTATTTTACGTATGTATAAAGGTTTCCAAATCTAAGTGCCGCGTTTTATATAAAGTTTTACATGAGAATTCTTAGGTTTTTGTTAAGATATAACATTTCATGCATATCCTAACTAACTATTACAAAACTGCGTTATCAGCAGAAACAATATTACTATCAGCATAAATGGTTAACTATCAGCAGAAATGAAGTACTTGATATACTATTAGCAGAAATGAATAGCAGAAATGAACTATATTAGCAGAAATGAACTATATCAGCAAAAATGAACAAAATTAGCAGAAATGACTTACTCAGCAGAAATGATATATACTAATAGTTTTCATTATAACAAGTTCATGACCCTCTCATTTACATTCATGGGTTCATTTAAGTCATTTGTTCGTTCATTACTTGTTCTCTTAATCATGTTTCATTTATTCTAGCACCACACACATTCACAGTGAATAACTTATAAGCGTGCTTGAACCATGCATGGGTCGAACCATGCATGTTTTATGTACACATGATTCTTTATCTCGATTTACAAGCAACTAGTATTTATAATGACGTAAATAAACAAGAATCAATGTGAGTTCAAGTTAGAACTTACAATAGGTCCTATGTGTTTGGTTTGACTCGTATTACACCCAAACGTGTAATATACTAAGCTTCAAAGCTTATACCCTTTTCCTTGCTTGCTTGAATGGTGAAATAACTCGAATAGGGTTCGAGTTTAGTTCTAGCCGAATATAATGAGATGAATTTGGGTCAAGTTTGTTAGTTGAGAGTGTTTAGAACTTTTAGAACTTATCAAGAGTGACTAGTGAGCTTATATTTATAGGGTAGAAGCTAGTTAGAACTTCTTAGTCACAAATTCTAAAACCAACGAGCCTTAGATTTGTTAGTTTGAGATATTTGATTGCCCACTTGCTCATACCATCCTATCAAGAGTACAATGCTTTAATTAGCTAAATATTGTACATGATATGGCTAGATATGCAAAGTTGCAAGTTGTGTGACCCTTTTTTTTGCCCAAGTCACGACATACACACACATAGAATTGAACAAATATCTCTTATAATATCAAGTAGAGACTTATTTGGCTTCTCATAAATGAAAACTATGATGTATATGTACCTTTGGAAAGATTTCTTAAACTTTGTGTACAAGTAATACACTAGGACGATTTTGGTGAGATTTACATGACCAAATTCGTGGTTTTTAAGTCTAGTCACACAAGATATGATTTAATCTTATGTTTTAAATATTTAAATGTACCCCGGTTTAAGTCTAGGTAAGTCTAGGTATTTTTGTGGTGCGTCTAGATATATTTTATTGCGAAACGTAACTCATTTACGTGACCAATCAAAATAAAAACTGAGAAAGTTTGATAATTATTACTTAAATAATTACTAGACACTTACTGGACATAAACCTTAATTTATTTGGTGACCATTCACGTAAAATGATTTCTTTTTAGTCTACGCGATTTAGCTTAAACGTCAAAATTAAAAGTAAACGCGTATCGGGCTAAAATAAATTGTTGACATTAAAGAGTCGTACAATACGTGAAAATTAGAAATGTTACAGTGGTCTTTGCATAGATTGTCCTTCTAGATATTTATCCGAATCCATAGATCGATTCAAGCTTTATTGTACAATATACGTTAAAGATCTTGGGTGACCTTGGCTTCTGATACCAATTGTGGAAACTAGAAGGGGGGGGAGGGGTTGAATAGTTTTTACTGTTTTAAAATTAAAACTTAGATTGTTGACTTATGTGAATTCAAGAGATATACACAAGTGTATATGATAGCGATGCAATAATTAAATAATTAATCTATGAAATATAAACAAGTAAAGATAAGAAAGATCAAACCGATGATAAAACAATTTATAGTGGTTCGGCTACGAAGCTCCTCTTCGCCCTACTCTACTCCCCAAGTACCCAACTTGAGAGTTATCTTTACTATGTCAACAAGCTCCTTTTAGGCGGAGAAAACCGTACACGTCGCTTACACTTTTTCTGGTACTAAGCTAAATACCGAGTTCTACTTTGAGATAGAACCAATCTTACACTTTTTCTGTGGTGAGTAGTAACTTTTATAAAAATAGTTTTATAAAAGTATCTATCGTCGTAAACTCGTAATTAGCGAATCTTCTTCGTTATTAATCTGTTTTTCGAGTTCTTTATGACCCCTCGATCCTTGTGGCATGTAGTATTTTATAAAATCATAAAACATATATGTAAATTTCAAATTACAAACAGCCCCCTTAAGATAAATTTCTCAAATGTGTTTAAAACTTGTTTTTAGGACTTTTTAGCTTTACCACTTTGTTACAAACCCATTAGAACCCTTAATATCTTATGTCTTACATATATTAGGTCCATTAGGTCATGTTTTGCTTAAGTTTTCAAGATAACAAGTGTTCTAATCTCACTTTTAATCAAAACCCATTAAAGAAACCCTAAATGGTGATTTAGCTAAATAAAACATATGAACACATAAAATCATAAGTATGAATACACAAAGAGTCTTAGATAACCTTAATGATATGTAGTATGATGACCAACACAATCCAAACCCTTGTTTGGATCACAAATCCAAGCTTGCAAGTATGAAAACCTTAGATTAGGTTTGAAACCCTAATCTTCCATTCTTTGCTTCAACACTTGCAAATGGTTAACCAATGCTTGCAAACACCTTAGTATATCTTAGTAATGATGTGTGTATGCTTGTATGGTGAAAGAAAATCAAGCTATGGATTGCCCAAATTAAAAATTTTGAGTTATGGGTTGATATAGTGAGAATAAGAGAGTTTTGTGATTTTCTTGTTTAAGGAGTGTGTTATGACTTCTTAGC
>BQNB010090710.1:0-24557 GCA_026074375.1 Tanacetum coccineum | reverse complement strand
CTAGCGGGGATGCTAGGGCATTGGTATGTGCTTAAATACACATACCTTTTACCTAATAAAATGAGCTAAAAAGACCAATAATAACCAATAAATACACAAAAATGCATTGTATATGTTTGTATTGTGAATTGTGTCTTGCAGGTAACGAATATTGCACAAAAGGACAAAAATAATGCAAAACGGACAAAACCGAGCACGGGATTAGAAAGAGCATGAGAAACCGAAGCCGAAGGCGTATTTATCTTTATTGGGCCAACCCGTACCCATTTAATGGGCCGGGTCAGCCCATTAAGACTTATACTATATAAACATAGCCTTTGTATAAGCCTTTTATTAGTGAGTCCAACTCTTAAATCCAATTACCAAAATTCTGGCCCAATCCCAAAAGAAAAGCCCAATCCCACTCCCCGGTCAAAGTCCAAATCAAAGCTATAACACACAGGGTCAACTAGTCAAATTTACTGTACATCTTCCTCTTTTCCCTCCCCTTTTCACCTCAACTAACACTGGGTAAAACCTCTCCATACACTCGCTCGTCCCGCTTCTAGAAGAAATCCCTGACAGCTCTGACACCCAACCAAGCCACGTTGGCAATCCCACAGGTTGTGATTGGTTGATGGGATGTGCACATGATCCAAGGGCTTTGATTGCTTGATTTGAGACGGTTAATGATTGGATGGATGAGATTGAAGCTCAGGACGCTCCTCAAGGCTCTAGATCCTTCCTTTCAAGGCTATAAATAGAGACCTCCTCCTCACACAGAAAGAAGTCTAGTTTTTAGCTTATTATTTAGTTTAGTAGCTTATTATTGTAATCTTTTAGCTTATTGCCTTGTTTTAATGTATTTCTCCTTTTAAAAGCTTGTAAACGTTTGAATTTTAATAAAAGTATCAGTTTCATTTACATTGTGCCTTTAAATTCTGTTTTACTTTAAGAAAACTTGTTAAACATGTGTTTGGATACAACTTAATAAGCTCTAATAAGCTCTCTAATACCTAATAAGCTAGCTTTTATTCAGTTAAGCCTTTAAAGCTTAACTGAATTTATATTTCACCTTAAATCTCACTCTTAAATTGGAAGATAAGCCACACCTGGATGGGCTTATATGACCATACCAGCTTGTTCTAAACAAGCTGGAGCTTGTTGATAAGCTCTAAATGAGCATGAGTTAGCCTTGTTTTGAGCAAAGGCTTGTGTAAGTTCCAAAATCCCTTTTAAAGCTTATTTTCTGTCACTGCTTATTCTATGCTTATTGCTTGCTTATTAATGTTCAATTGTGCTTATTCTGTCTTCATTTAGCTTATTTGTTCTAGCTTTAAGAGTTTTATAATCTGTTTAGAGTTTTAGTTAAGTTTTCATAAGAATTGTTCAAAAAGCCAAAAATATGTCTATTTTTTTAGTTTAGTGATAAGTGCTTATTTGTGGTTAAACTTTGCTTATTTAGACTTAATATCATAAGATCTTAATCTATTTTAGCTTTTTACAACTTATATAAAACTGTTTTAAGCTTAAATAGGGTTTTCAAGCTTATTAAGGGGTGTTTGGCACAAGTAGTACTAACCTAGGTTAGTATTGTTTGATTGCCTTGTGACCTTTAAGCCAAGTTTGATAAGCTCAAATTAATCTTATAAGTCAGCTTTTATAAGTTTTCAAAGGTTAAATTTATTTTTTAAGGTTTTATATATCTAAGCACAAGTGTGTGTGATCAATCTTATTCAATCTGCTTAATAGGTTAGATTTGCTTATTAGTGACTTGAGGTCTTAGATTGTGTGCATTTCTGTGTTATAATGCATTAGACTTGGTTTAGTTGGTTGTGCATTTACATTTGAGGTTCAATCTGTCAAATTGTTCTTTGCTAGTATGGTACTTTTCAAAGTCAGTTATCAATCTTCAATTCTAGGTTAGTAATAAGTTGTTTTAGGTTATGATTTTCTTTGCATAAGCTCATTAGGGTATAAGCTTAATAAGATCTTGATTAGGTGCTTGTTAATGTCATTTTCATGCTTGTATTTGGTTCAAAATGCAGTAGAAATGAATTGGTTAAAGTGTGCTCTTGTCTCTTAAGTTTTGGTCAAAATCTGTCTAAGTTCAAGTTTTAAGTTTTCTTTAAAAAGTTTTAAAAGTCAGTTTTTAGATCTTAAATACAGTATAGGTCAGTTAGTGGTTGTTTTAAGTTTTGATTTTCATTACATAAGCTCAGTAGGTTACAAGTTCAATCTGTTTGAGCTCATTTTGGATTTTAAACATCTTTTTCTAGCTTAAATTTAGGCATGCAGTAGCTCTTTTAGTCATTTAAAAACCTTTGAAAAAACCAAAAACGTAGGATTAGTGCTAAAATTGCTTTTTCTCTTTGCTTTTCTAGCTTATTTCTTGTTCTTATTGGTTGCTTATTTGTGTCATTTTGGTATGGGTGCTCATCTGTTTTCAGTCATTAGCTTTTCCTTAGTGCTTCTTTGTCCAAATTATTAGCTTAAAAGTTAGTCAAAGTCCTTTTAAACAATTTGGAGCAATCTGCCTTTTTACCCTTTTTATGCTTTTTAGCTTAATTGTTTTAGCTAATTTCTAGGTTTTATTGCTCATTAGGCTTAAGTCTTAGTCAGTTTTAGCTTGTTTGCTTTTTCCCATTTGCTTATCTAGTCTAAAAAACCAAAACAGATTTGCTTATTAGTCATATAGTTTAGTTTGTCATTCTGTCAGTTTTAAGTAGCTTATTTCTGGCTTATTAGTGGTTTTTAGAAAAAGTTGTTTTACAAAAAGTGCTTATTTTAGTCTTAAAACGCTTTTTCAAAAATAAAATTTCAAAAATAAAAATGTTAGGAGTATAGGGAAGCCTCAGGCTCGAACCTGGGACCTCAACCTTAACACACAACACTTTAACACACTCTCTCAATACCAACTCGCCCTTGGTACTTTTCTGTTAAACATTTGCACACTTAATTATTTAACCTCATTTTACAGTTTAGGCTTATAAGCTAATTCAACTGATTAGCAGCTTATTAAAAGAGCTTATCTGATTTTTCTTTTTACCATTTCATTAGTAATACTTCAACGTATTTTCAGTAATTTTTCCAGAATTTTTATAATTAGTTTAATATTTTTAATTATTTTTCTAGATTTAAATAGTTTTTAATTCATAATAAATAAAATAAAAATAAAAAAAATATAATTTCTTTTTCAAAAATTATTTTCAGTCATTTAGGATTGATAAAAATTAAAAAAAATAGTTTTTAGGGTTAAATTTTAATAATTTTGTTGAATAACTTTGTTCATTATGCTATTTCCGCTATGCATATATTCTATGTTCATTGTTATTATCCTAGATAAATGTTCTAAACAAACTAAGCTTACAACGATCTAAGGAGTTATTCAGACTCAAAAATTGGTATCTGAGCCATGGGGCTCTCGATCTAGGATCTACAAGGTGTGTTTGATGTCGAGTTTATAAAGAAAAGAAGGTTCAAGTTTTCTATTTTAGGTACTAGTCACATTCGGCAACATTAGGGTTTGTCAAACCCTAATTATAATTAAAACATAAAGCATGTTTTTGTGTATAAACGACATCAAGGGAAGGGCAACAAGTGTTTCTTGGTTGGATATCAATGTTGTGTTACAGTAAACAGTGGTTACAAGGTAGTACTGATCGCGTTGATGTTTCTACTGCCAAGAATACACAAAGTTTGTTGGCTTTCGTTTGACACAACAAGCAGTCGATGCTATGAACAAGAAAAGAAGCTGCAAGTATCAACATGATTGAAGGTACAAAGAAGCAGCAGACATACAAGCTAATAATTGGAAGTATAGATGTTAATGCTGCTCGTTATATATTAGTGTTGCCAATGGCAGTTAATACTGCTAGCCTTATCTTTGAAGGTTAGTGATGCTGCTTATGATTATTAGTGCTGCTTATGTAAGTTAGTGCTGTCTGGAGAAGTTAATACTGTCAAGTAACTGATTAATTAGTGCTGCCAGTTCATGTTAATGCTGCTATCACTAAAGGTTAATGCTGCCAGTTTATACTTAGTGCTGCTAGTATGATTAATACTGCTAGTATATTTTTAATGCTGCCAGTATTAAATTTAAGCAGTTACTACTGTTCGATTAAAAGTAGTTACTACTGCTTGGGCTTAAAAGATACTACTGCTAGCTGTGTTCCATATTGGATAACACACAGAGGATTGGATCTCGGTTGGAACAGGATTTTAAATGTTATATGGCTAGTTTTAGGATTTATTGCAAGAATTGGTTACGGAGATGATTATTTATTGCTTATTTAAAGTTAAAGTAGAATTACTTGGGTACGTGTTCTTATCATATCTCAAATGGCTTGCAACATTTGGAGGTAACTTGTTTGTGTTTTCAATTTTGTGACAAAGACTTGTCAAAATCTAGCAAATGTGTGTGATCTACAAACTTATGGTGCTCAATGCTCACATTTGCTATCACTTTGGTTATGTGTCTCATAGAAGATGAGGATTTTTGTCAAGAGATTGCGGTCTACTTATATTTCATAGATTTATTTATGAGTTTAAAGTCACGTGGATAGTACAAGAACCACAAGTTTGGGTTTTTCTACTTCAGTATCAGTTCGTTATACTAGTTTTTTCGTCAGTAATCATTACATAGAGCCTAACATAATTAAGATTTAAGAAAATGGTTAACAGAATGGGTTTCAGGAAGCTTATTGCAAATATTTACATTATGTTATGTTCATGCTCCACTTGTGGTGAAAGGTTTCCTTAATAATGCTAGTTAAGTTTCTCTGTCTTGAATTCATTCTTCTTATTATGCGTCATTGGAGGGTATTTGAGACATTAGAGGCTGGATTAGTAGTGTTAGTTTATGATTGTAGTTGTAAAGATTCAAGTTGCTTATTCACAAGACCCTATTGGATTAATGACAAAAAGGGGAGTGAGTTTTTCCTGACAGACCTCGAGCATTACGTGCGGACCCTTATATCATTGTGAGAGTTTCCGCGAAGTGCACTAATTAGAACATCGTTTCCTATACGGTCTACCCGGACATCTCCACCTTCAAGGGCGCAAGAGTGCTCGCGCCAGGACACTTTAGGCTAAGATACATGCAGTCTCCACGCGCCAAAGGCGATAGCCCTTCCCTCTCCGCAATCTATATTTTAGGCTTTTATGATGAAGTTCGATACTAGAACATGTTTGTTTTGTCATATCAATTAGGTGAAGATTGTTGGGAATTATAGATTTGATGAGACAAAAGAAAAAGTAATGAAAACAAAAGGATCAAAATCGTCATTAATAATTCTTACAAGCTTGTTGAGAATTATGAAGATTTCGGTCAAATGATATCAAAAGATAAAGATTTGTGAAGATCTTCTTATAGATATAAGATAAAGAAGATATTCCTTAATTGTTTAGAGATTTATGTTTCCATTCGTACACCTGTATCTCTAGTATATAAAGAGATAACAGGTTGTTAGGTTTTCTATTTACATAGAAAATGTAGCTCGATTAAAGGTGTTACTATGTGTGTGTCTGTGTTCTAGGCGTCAAGTCTATGTAGATGCTAGATTGTTGTAGTTTTGCCTCAAGGATCTTTGATTTCCTTATTATAAGTTTAGATAACACGTTCTACCATTGATAAAGGTAGAATTGAGGTTGTAGTAGTCATTATACGAAAAGATAATGATAAAAGTCCGTGTTGATTATCTTTGTTCGGTATGCTATTCTCCGCTACTCGTCATATATTCTATGTTCATGCGTGAAAAAGATGATAATCTAGCTTCGAAATTTGTTGAAATTTTTCGAGAATTACATTTCGAGCTCAGTTTCGCGGATGCTCTTCTACATATGCCGAAATTTGCTTCAATGTTTAAAAGTCTCCTCAATAACAAAGAAAAATTGTTTGACTTAGCTAAAACACAGGTAAATGAGAATTGTTTGGCGATTATCCTAAAAAAGTTGCCCGAAAAACTTGGAGACCCCGACAAGTTTTCTTATTCCATGTGATTTTCCGGAGATAGTTGAATGCTTAGCATTGGCCGATCTTGGTGCAAGCATCAACTTGATGCCTCTTTCCATATGGAAGAAGCTCTCACTCCCCGAACTTACTCCTACTCGAATGATTCTTGAACTTGCAGACCGATCGACTACTAGTCCATCCGGTATTGCCGAAGATGTCTTTGTAAAAGTAGGGAAGTTCCATTTTTCGACCGACTTCATAGTCGTTGATTATGTTGTTGATCCTCGGGTTCCCTTAATTCTCGGGAGATCCTTTTTGAGGACGGCACGTGCTTTGATTGATGTTTACGGTGAAGAATTAACTCTCCGAGTTGATGATGAAGCCATAACCTTTAAAGTTGGTCAAACTTTAAGATACTCCTATAATGATGCGGAATCGGTTAATCGAATCGATGTCATTGACGTTTCATGTGAGGAGTATGCTCAAGAAGTGCTTGGATTTTTGGATAATTCTACGAGTGGCAATCCCACTCCGTCTTTAGATCCTATCATTTCTACTTCTTTCCCCTCTCTCACTCCTTTTGAAGGAGGTGACTTCATTTTAGAAGAAATCAAAGCTTGTCTTACAAATGATTCAATTACACCGAGAATTGATGATGCCGACTTTGATCCGGAGGGAGACCTTCTTCTACTCGAGAAGTTATTAAATGATGATCCATCATCTCCTCTCCCTCCGAAAGAACTTCATTTTGAGGAAATTAAAATGATTAAATCTTCTATTGATGATCCTTCAGAGCTTGAGCTCAAGGATTTACCGTCTCATCTTGAATACGCGTTTTTTGAAGGAACCGATAAATTACCCATTATAATCGCTAAAGACTTAAAAGATGAAGAAAAGGCCGCCCTTTTAAAAGTTCTTAAGTCACACAAATGGGCCATCGCATGGAAAATCTCCGATATTAAGGGCATAGGCCCTTGTTTTTGTACTCACAAGATCTTAATGGAGGATGATTTCAAACCGGCGGTCAAACATCAAAGAAGGGTAAACCCGAAAATTCATGACGTTATCAAAAAGGAAGTTATCAAAATTCTTGATGTCGGATTAATTTACCCTATCTTCGATAGCCCATGGGTGAGCCCCGTTCATTGTGTGCCTAAAAAGGGTGGCATGACCGTAGTTGAAAACGAAGATAATGAATTGATACCTACTAGGTTAGTTATGGGATGGCGCGTTTGTATTGATTACCGAAAGCTTAATGATGCTACTCGTAAAGACCATTTCCCGTTGCCTTTCATAGACCAAATGCTAGAACATTTAGCAGGGAATGGATATTATTATTTTCTAGATGGATTTTCCAGATATTTTCAAATTCCAATTGACTCGCAAGACCAAGAGAAGACCACCTTCACTTGCCCTTATGGGACGTTTTCCTACCGACGTATGCCTTTCGGCTTATGTAATGCTCCGAGCACGTTCCAAAGGTGCATGATGGCCATTTTTCATGATATGATCGAGGAAACGATGGAGGTCTTCATGGATGATTTCTCGGTCTTTGGGGATTCTTTCTCGTCATGCCTCTCCCATTTAGACAAAATGCTCAAACGGTGTGAAGATACTAATTTAGTTCTAAATTGGGAGAAATGCCATTTTATGGTAAAAGAAGGCATTGTTCTAGGACATAAGATTTCAAAGTTCGGGATTGAGGTCGACAGAGCTAAAGTTGATGTTATAGCTAAACTCCCTCATCCGACTTCCGTCAAAGGTGTTTGCAGTTTTTTAGGTCACGTCGGGTTCTATCGTCTATTTATCCAAGATTTTTCTAAAATCGCCCGGCCAATGACCCATCTTCTAGAAAAAGAAACCCCGTTTATTTTCTTGAAAGAATGTATTGAGGCATTTAATATACTTAAGAAGAAGTTAACCGAAGCCCCGATTTTAGTTGCCCCCGATTGGGACCTACCATTTGAATATATGTGCGACGCTAGTGATTATGCGGTAGGTGCAGTCTTGGGGCAACGTAAGACCAAACATTTTCAGCCTATACACTATGCAAGTAAGACCATGACAGATGCTCAAGCACATTACACTACTACGGAAAAAGAGTTATTAGCCGTGGTGTATGCTTTCGAGAAATTCCGGCCTTACTTAGTCTTATCAAAGACCATAGTGTATACGGACCACTCGGCTCTCAAGTATCTTCTTGCTTAGCAAGATGCTAAGCCGAGATTGCTCTGGTAGATTCTCCTACTCCAAGAATTTGATGTCATTATTCATGATAAAAAAGGAGCGGAGAATCTCGCGGCTGACCACTTATCTAGATTAGAAAATCCTCATTAAGGCTGATACTAAAGAAAATGGAATTAATAATAACATTTCCTCTCGAGACCCTTGGAATGATATCTTTTCATGGTGATTCTAGTACCCCATGGTTTGCTGACATTGCAAATTACCATGCAGGGACTTTCGTTGTAAAAGGGATGTCGTCCCAACAAAAGAAAAAGTTCTTTAAGGATGTTAAGGCTCTTATTTTGGGACGACCCCCTCCCCATACTTGGTTTAGTATTGGTGTGATCAAGTGATTAGACGATGTGTTTACGGCCAAGAAGCCGTTGATATCCTCATGGCTTGCCACAATGGACCCACTGGGGGACATCATGGTGCGAACTACACCACTAAAAAAGTCTTTGATTCCGGTTTCTATTGGCCAACAATTTATCGCGATGCCCACGACATGGTTAAGTCTTGTGACTCGTATCAACGTCAAGGAAAAATCTCGCAAAAAGACGAAATGCCTTAAAATGCAATTCAAGTATGCGAGATCTTTAACGTGTGGAGCATCGATTTTATAGGCCCGTTCCCGTCTTCTCAAGGGAACAAGTACATTCTCGTAGCCGTTGACTATTTGTCTAAATGGGTTGAAGCAAAAGTGCTCCCCACTAATGATGCTCGAGTTGTAGTTAAAATTTTAAAATCTCTCTTCGCCCGATTTGGAACTCCTCGTGCTATAATTAGTGATCGCAGTACCCATTTTTACAATGACCAATTTGCAAAAGTCATGCTTAAGTATGGAGTTACTCACCGTCTTTCTACCGCGTATCATCCACAAACAAGTGGACAAGTGGAGGTTTCAAATCGTGGTTTGAAACGTATCTTAGAAAGGACCGTAGGTGAAAATCATGCTTCATGGTCCGATAAGTTAGATGATGCTTTATGGGCCTTCCGTACCGCTTTCAATACACCTATCAGGTGCACCCCATATAAGCTAGTATACAAAAAAGCGTGTCATCTTCTTATCTAACTTGAACACAAGGCCTATTGGGCCTTGAAACATTGCAATTTTGACCTCAAGACCACGGGTGATCACCGGAAAGTTCAAATGAATGAATTAAATGAACTCCAAAATCAAGCTTACGAGAACTCTTTAATCTACAAAGAGAAAACAAAGAAGATTCATGACTCCAATATTAAGAACCGCGTTCTCAACGTTGGTGATCGAGTTCTTCTCTTCAATTCTCGATTAAAGATTTTCTCGGGCAAGCTCAAAACCCGTTGGACCGGACCGTTCATTGTTGCTCAAGTTTTCCCTTATGGAACCATCGAGTTATCTCAAAATGACAGACCAAATTTCAAGGTGAACGGTCATAGACTCAAGCACTATCTTGGAGGGGATATGCCACCGATGGTTGTCCCGAATCTCCAAACTTTCCCCATGGACCACTAAATTCAGGGCCGAGTCAGGCTACTGATTCCTTCGTAGAGATTCCTTCTGGTGAAATTAAGGTACACATCAAGGTTTTGTCAGTGTTGTGAGGAAATAGGCTACCGATTCCCGACGGCTCGCTATCGTTGTCTAGGTAGTTAAAAGACCACAAGACTTGAAATTTGGCTATAATAATAATAATAATAATAACTATGGGCTAATAAAAGTTTACTGCCTCTTGCCGGCTCACAACCGATGTGGCAGTCTTCAAAAGAAGGCCCATAGTAAGAATAATAATTCAAGACTGATAAAAGTTTGTTGCATCTTGCTGGCTCACAACCGATGTTGCAGCCTTCAAAAAGGTCGAGGATCTCCGAAGTCGAAATAAGACTCCTAGACCATGGTTGGCTCGCATACCGATGTGGCAGTTGTTTAAAAGACCGAGGTTTAATTATATTGCAATAATAATAATAATAAAGCCAAATTTCGACTCCGATGTTATGTAAATAAAGCATCAGTCTCTGGACTCATAGTTGAGTTGTTTCGGATAAAATAAAAAGGATAGCCCCTAAATCATGCGAAATTAAAACCTTAATGTGGACCTTATTCTCACCATATCGTCTCTTTAGGAAAGGATTTCAAACTAATTGTGGTCTAAACTGGGTTTACTTTATATGAATAAGACATTAATTTATTTGTCACAAATAATAATAATAAAATCTTTAGAGGATCTAGGAATAAGGGAGCAGAAAATAGCTATGCATCCACAATTAACATTTATGAGTAGTGTTAGCATCTTAACTTGTATTTAACAATGATTTCGTTTTTAAGCTTGGTTTGGGGAGAGTGAAAAATCAAGGACGATGAATTTATCCTTTTAGTGTTTCTTGTTCCGTGAAGTTATGATATGAATATAATAAATGCATATAAATGGTAAACCAGAGGCTTTTCAAAACTAGAGATTTCTTAATCCCCTTAGATGAACACTTAGCTACTTTTTAAGGTAATTAGTCTAAGGGGGTTGAAATTTTTGGTTTTCTAAGTGTGTATTTATGACATTGCATGAGGATACGATAATAGCTTAGTATGGGTGATTTTGGTATGTGCTTAAATACACATACCTTTTACCTAATAAAACAAGCTAAAAAGACCAATAATGACCAAAAATACATAAAAATGCATTGTATATGTGTATTTCGTGAATTGTGTCTTGCAGGTATGGATATGTCACAAAGAGGACAAAAACGAAGCAAACGAACAAAACCGAGCACAAGAATGGAAAGAGCGCGAAAAACCAAAGCCGAAGGCATATTTATCTTTAATGGGCCAACCCGTACCCATTTTATTGGGTCGGGTCAGCCAATTAAGATTTACACCTTATATAATCCTTAAAGCCCTTTTACAATATAAAAGTCCAAAATCTAATCCAATGACTCTAAATCCTAGTCCAAGCCCAAACTATAAAAAAGTCAAAGCCTAATCCCTTTTATAATCCGGAGTCCAAGTCAAACCCTTTCATACGAACGGGTCAAATTCACAGTATATCTCCCCTCTTTCCCTCATTTTCACCCTTAACGATTCACCCACGGTAAATATAATCCACTCCACATGCACTCCTACCCTTCTAGAAGGCCGTCTAACACCTCTGACAATCCATTTAGCCACCCTGGCAATCCCCAGTTCTCTCAATGGTTGAAGATGCGTGGCACAGGATCCAAGGGCTACAATTGATGGATTAAGAGGCGGTTAACAATCTAGGGCTAGGATTTGAGGCTTCAAGGACGCTCCTCCTTCTTGATCCTTCTGCTTAGCACTATAAATAGATGAGGTCTCACACAAAGAAGATATCTAGCTTATAGTTTTTTTAGTAGCTTATTTAGAGTTATTTTAGCTTATTGTTTTTATTCCAGTAACTTTCTTTTAAAAGCATTGTAAACGTTTGATTATCAATAAAATTTCAGTATTTCTTTAAATTGTGTTATTTTGAATTCAGTTTTTACTATTAAGCAAAAATTAGCTTAAAATGTGTTTAGAAATCACTTAATAAGCTCTAAACGCTCTTTGTTACCTCATAAGCTAGCTCTCATTCAGTTAAGTCTTTTAACGCTTAACTGAATTAGTATTTCACTTAAAACTCACTCAAAATTACCTCAGCTTATTATGGATGATAAGCCAGATTTGGTTGGGCTTATTGGACCTTACTAGCTTGTGCAAACAAGCTAAAGCTTGTTGATTAAGCTCTTATGAGCATTAGTCCTTGTTTTGTGCAAATGACAAAAGGTATTCTTTTTTCTCTCTTTTCAAGCTTATTCTGTCCCTGCTTATTTTATGCTTATTTTGTGCTTAATTCTGCTTAACCTATCATTTTATTGCTTAATCTATCTAGTGTGTAGTTCAACATGATCTATTTTTATGTTTCATAAAGTTTCACTGAAAACAGTTTAAAATATCCAAAAACATGGCTTATTTTTGTTCAGCTTATTTTAGTACTTATTCTGCTTCAAGTATTGCTTAAATGTCCTTATTATGTTTAGTTATTGATCTGTTTTCATGATTTAAGTCTTTACTTAATCTGTCTTAAGTTTTAAATGATTCTTAAGGTCTTAAAATGGTGTTTGGCAAAAGCAATTATAACAATAGTTAAAACTGCTTGTGTCCATTCAGGTTTTAAGGCCAACTTTGAAAAGCTTTGAGTAAGCCTTAAAGTTAGTTTTCATAAAGATTTTGCAAGTCATATTTAGTTTTAAGAGTTAATCTATCCAAATTTTAGAATTTGTAAGTTTTTGCTTTTCAAGTTGCTTTTAAGGTATAAATTTAGTTCTAATATGGTTCATTATGCACTAGAATGTTAAGAGTGTAGGCCTGCAATAGCTACTTAAGTTAGATACAATCTTTCCATTATCTAAGTGTTAGTAAAGACAATTTTGATCTTAGAATTTAAGCTAGTATTAAGTTGTTCTAGGGTCTGAATTTGCTTGCACAAGCCTATTGGGTTACCCTCTTAATCTGTTTAAGCTTATTTTAGAATTTAGATTTCATTTGCTAGATTAATTTTAGGCCTGCAAAGAGTATCTTAGTTTCTTATAAAAACTAAAAATCATAAAAAAAGTTAGTCAGCAGTCACTTTTGCAGATCTTTTGTTGCTTATTTTCTTGTTCAAATTTCTTAAATTCATCTTTTATGAGATGTATGGCAAGCAATCTTAATCTGTTTGTGGTTTTTAACTTCTCACTTAAGCTTATCAGCTTTTAAATTTAGTGCCAAAAGTCTGTCAAGTACCTTGTGAGTCTTAACTGTTTTTAATTTTTCACCTATTTTTAGCATATTGTCTTAGCTTATTTCTTTTTCATTTGAGCTCATTAGGCTAGTGTTAATTTCTGTTTCAGCTTATTTCCCTTTTAGGACAGCTTATTTAGTTTAAAAGTCTAAACTGATTTAAGTGTTAAGTGTTTTTAGCTTATTTTGATTTTTAGTTGTTTAAGTGCTTTTCATTGCTTATTTTTAAGTTTAAGTATTAAGTCCTTTTTAAAAAGTTATTAATTCAGCTTATTGCTTATCTGTTTCAAAAAGAAAAGAAAAAAATTGTTTTACAAAAAGAAAGGTCATAGGGTTCGAACCTATGACATCTCCCTCACAACACACAGAGCTTACCATTGTGCCCTGAGGTCTTTTTCATAAGACATTCACCCCCTTTATTATATACACATTTTCGTTTTTAGCTTATCAGGTTTATTTGCTTTTTCACAGCTTATTAGAATAAGCCGTGAAATTCCTTTTTCTTCCTAAACCTTTTGTTTTTCAATCTAGTATTTTTCATAATTTTTACTCTTCATTTTCTATTTTTAACTCATTTTTGAATTTTAAAATCTTTAAAATTAGTTAAAAAATAAAAAAACAAATAAAATTATATTTTCAGTTTAAAAATTGTTTTTAATCATTTTAGTTATAAAAAATTTCAATTTGCATCCCTAGGGTTTAATTTGTTAGATTTTGTTAGTCCCTTAGTTTAGTGCCCGTTAAGTTTCCGTTAAATGCTCATTAATTGATTAAATTTCGTTAGATCTTAATTGTGTCTTTAAATCTAGTTTAGCGTGCCTTTTTATTTGCTTCCCTTTGTGTATTTAGTATTAGTTAATCAAAATCCAAAAATTGATCATTTAATCGCGCAATCACAAACTTAAACGAGATTCTAAAATTCACGCTTCTTCCGGATACGACATTCGGGAGCTAAATTATTATTTGTCCTCAAGCAATTTTTATCAAACGGGATACTCTCTATACTATAATTAATTTGGTATTTTAGGTATATATTATATATCCTATTATCATCAAATCATGTACCTGTTCAGACACCACCCTCATCCGAGTGGTCATCCGGTTCTTTACCAGTTTCACCATCATCCCAGCAGTTCCTACCCTGGTAGTTTCACTAGTGACTACCCCAACAGCTACTATATCAGTAGGTGAGGATGAGTTCTTAGAGGTAGGGCGCAACTTGAGCTTCACAGGAGCATACTCCATGATCATACACAGCATTTAGACGCACTACCACCTACATTGTTTGAGGGTTATGATAGGGATCTTAGAGAGTTGTATACCAGGTGGAGGGATGCTAGGTATGAGATCTTTTCCCAGTGCTACAAGCTTAGGAGCCTAGAACAGGAACATGAGAGGGCTATAGTGACATTCGGCGCTATATGGAGACCAGTGTTGGCTTTAGAGTCATGGGGAGGATATGTTGACACCCATAGGGCAGAGATGTGGTGAGCTAGATATGATGATCATCGGTTGATTCATGATTTGTTGGTACAGAACACCACGATGCAGCACGAGCTTCAGGAGGTGAGAGACCGTGTTACTATTTTGGAGCAAGAGGGGAGTCGTAGAGGACAGTAGACCATATGAGGTTGGTTAGGACTTTTGCACATCACTAAACTGAGTAGCTTCGGTTAGTGCTAGGCCTAAACTGAGTAGTCTCGGGGGTAGTAGTTATGAACTGATTATGATCAGTCGGTAGTTGACTCTTATCGAAGTCATAGTTATGATGGTAGTAGGATGATTTTGTTCGAAATTTGAAAATTAATGAATGATAGTATGTTTTCTTATATGAATTGATACATTCGGTTCTTCGGTACATTGTTATCTATGCATATTTGTGACATGGCTTGTCACCCACCTCGGATAGGATTTCCATACTTGTGAGACCTCGTGCACACTTTCATTTCACTTTCTTCCATGTGGAACTTGAAAGATATTCAAGTTACCCTATCGTACTATACGTTGGAAAAACAAGTGGTTAGATAAAACACTGTGAAGTCACGAGGGGACTTGATCGTATCTATAGTAAGCCGATTTGAAACCCAAAATAATTGTGAGTAACATAATTCTAAATGATATCATGATCTTTCTAGTTGAAACCCGAGTTAGTTAAAACAAGTGAAATCTACTTGGAAGAGTTTAAGCAGATTTTGATAAGCGAACCTTAGATGATCTTGAAAGAACAACATGTAAGTCTTGATGTGTGGGACACACATCTCCGGTAGAACTTAATCAAGTTGACTAGAACAACCAAGGAACGGGATACAGTTGAATACCTTAGAACATTTTGTTGGCAAGTTGCGGACTGGATCATATCCGGACACCCGACCGAGAAACTTGAAATTAAAGGTTAAAAAGAACTATTAAGGTTGTGGAGACAATGGAATGGACCAACCATGTCATTCGACTATGATCTAGGTACATCTGAGAAGTGTAGGAGATGAACTTAAGAACTAAGTCTCTAGAGGAATTAATAGAAACCTCACTTGAGAGACCGAACCAATGAAAGAACTGTGCGTTTTGTTAAGGATTTGAACTCCCGTTATTGATATGTTGGTGACTTGAACTGTATTTCGAGGCAAATTCCTTTAAGGGGGTTAGACTGTGATAACCGGTAACTTTTCTGAATTCTAGTATTTTTAAAATACTATAATTATATATCTGTGTCTTTTGATCTTGTTAGTTCTCTCGGGGAGAGACTAAAAAGTTGACTTTGGTTGACTTCTTTTGCGTAAAGCGGTTACAGTTTAACCGGGTATTGAGCGTCTAGATTTTCTTAAATGAATCACTTTTGATTCATTTTATCTGTATCGAAATATTTATATTATCGTTTTAACGATTACCAGGAAGATTTCCCGCGTTCAGCGAAAAGCGTCACGCAACGCGTACCGACACGACAGTAAATTTAAGTATATCTAGTTATGTGGAGTGAGCTTACTAAACTTATTTTAAATTAGTTATTTAAGATTTTTATTAGCGGTTGGCTTAAAATACAAATTTTAGAGCTTCATCCAAAAATTAGTCAGGGAAACAGAAACTACGCGAGTTTAGCAACTAAATAAACAAATGACTAAAAATCTATCCTTCGCCGGCCTTAAGACATCTTGACACGTTTTAGTATATTATGAGTCATTTTGTGAAAGAATGTAACCTTTGCCCTTTTCTGAGATTTTGAATGTTCTAATTTAGTCCTTTGACTATTGAACTTTTGACAGTCTCGTTAGAACAAGTAACGTGTTGACGGTGGCGAATCAATGTGATCGTGAGTATTTAGTGTTTATGTCTCTTGTGTTAATCCTTTCTAGAGGATTTTAGCTATGTTGAATATGTTCTGGGAGGTTTATCCCATAAATAATTTGAAATACCGAAAAACGAGTCCCGACACGTCCGTTAATGTTCAAAACGAATTTTGGGAAGTTTAACTGTGAAATATGTCGTGTAAATAATCGAGATTCATGGAAAAGTATTTTTGGGTTCATTAAAAATACTAAGAAACGTTAGGTAACATTTTAAATTGGCGAAACTTGAGTCTTAAGCAAACCCTACACAAAACGAAGACTACCGAGACCACCTAGGATGCTATGTCCGGTCAAGACAAGGGGGAGAAACAAGAAGGCGTGTTTTTAGTTATTGTTTCCCAAGCATAGTACTATAAACATTTGTCTTGACTCATTTCACACTTTGTGCATGATTTTGAATGGGAGGAAAATCACCATCGGTAATAACATGCCAAAGATCTAGATCTTTTGACTTCACATAAGTTTCGAATCTATTTTTCCAATAAATAAATCCATCACTTTCAAATAGTGGTGGTCTTTGCATAGATTGCCCTTCTAAATATTTTTTCGATTCCATAGATCGATTCAAGTTTTAAAATAAAATTTATTTTAAAAATCTTGTTTAATGTGGCTCTTGATACCAATTGTGGAAAACTAGTAGGGGGGTTGAATAGTTTACCGCTTTTTAAATTTAAGTTTTATGTATGTTTGTAAAACTTAGATTCGACCTTTTTGTGAATTCAATGCTTGCACAATATGAACAATGTAAATATATGAAATGATAAAGTAAGACAAGAGATAAGAGTAAGAACAATCAAACCACAACGCGAGGATTTATAGTGGTTCGGTAACGAAGCACCTCTTCGCCCTACTCCACTCCCCGAGCACCAAACTCGAGAGTTTTCTTCACTATGTCAACAAACTCCCTTATGGCGGAGAAAACCGTACACAACGTTGCTTATATCAATTTACGACACTAAGCTAAATGTCGAGTTCTAATCTTAGCTAGAACCAATCTATCACAACACAACTTCACGACTTGTTCACGACTTCACAACTTCACGACTTCTTCACAACTTCACAACTTCTTCACAACTTCACGACTTCTTTAAAACTTCACGACTTCTTCACAACTTCACGACTTCACTTCACCACACTACTTATATCACAACTACCTAACACTACTTGGTAAGATCACAACGATCTAACTATACTTACAAAGATCACCAAGATCTAGCTACTACACACAACTACAAGATATACAATTGATTTACAAATATGTGATATGAATGCAACAAGATTGCTATGCACACTAAGGTGTAATACTTCTTCACTTGATGATGGAAGTATTCTTCTCTTGCACTTGAGGAATATAGCTTGGATCACTTGGAAACAAAGCTTTATGATTAAATGATCAAAGGATTTTAGAGAGGATAAGTGGGCTGTTTTGAGCAGAAAGAATGAGTGCAAAAGGTGAGAAAAATGTTGAGGAATAGTCCAGTATTTATAGGACAAGAAGGAGGAGCGGAGTCTATGGCCGGCCCCCTTAAATAGGGTGCCGGCCCCCTTAAAAATATATATTTTATAAATATAAAATATGAAACTTCTCTAAGTTGTTTTATGTAAATAAACGTTTAATTTTCTATAAGCTATACAATTAATTAAGATAACTAAGGTTACCGAATGAATTTACCGAAGTATATTTTGGATGTCTACTATTTAGTTATCTTATATTACTTTTCTAATTTAATTATAATTGTATAAGTGTAGTATCACTGAGAGTTAAATTGGAGTATGTTTCTTGAAGTTAATTCATCAACCTTCACAACACTGAAATACGTTAAGGTGACCGTACAAAGCATATGACCTCTTATGCAATCAGTATAGAAATTATCTTTGAAAAGTATATCTGAACATGAACATTAATTGGAGCAGGTCGGGTGTTTCGGACGTCGTTGCATTTGCCTGTTTGATCTTGATCTTGCTTGTCGCCTTGTTGAGGTGAGTACTCGTAGCCCCACTTTTTGAATCTTTTCTGTTGGGGGAAAATGATACTCAAATGTGTTTTGAATTGATTTTCTAAAATGTGCAAAAGTTGATTTGTTTTTGGGACAATGTTATGTGCTTATGACTGCTATGTGAATGTCATGAGTTTTAGTAGAATATGATGTGTGAAACTTTCCGTGTGGATCGTTTATAGCATGGACTTGCTATGGTTTGAAATGATATGAGATGTGTCGCCCTATATATAGCTCCAGCTGGTAAGCTTTAGGTGTGTGTGAATTGAGAATGGAGGACATTGCGTGACAATGGTCCATATGGATATGATTTGATAGCATGGAGTTGCTATGTTTGAAATGAAATGTGTTGCATGTATTCACTTTCATATTGCACAATTGTCCACTATTTGAGATATTGGCACAACGACTAGGTTTTCTTTAAACCTACGAGCTCACCAACTTTATATTGACCTTTTCGAGTATCATTTTCAGGTGTGTTGCGAACCAAGGTAAATCGAGAGTAATGGAAACAAAAGACGTACACATGTGGGGTGTTAACTTGAGACTTGTACATTTTAAATAAAAAATGTAAACTTGTAAACTATTGTAAATCTAGATCTTTTGTAAATTTGGATGGTATGATCTTCTATCTTGTGCGATGAAACTACATCGTCGCATCCCGTGTTTCCGCCGCTGACGGGGTGTGACAGATTGGTAATCAGAGCCAAGGTTATAGAGAATGTTCGTTTTTATAAAAATAAAACCGCAACTATAACCAAACTATAGTTTTTGAAAACCCTCGAACATGGCGAAAGTTAACTAGCCCGAGCAGTTCATAGTTTTTCTAAATTACGCATAGCCTGATCAACTATGCCTAATTCGCGAAGGACTATGGAATGATAGGGGTAGTTTTCTTAAGTTATGTTAGGGGAAGGGGGAACATATGAAGTCTAAGACCAGCTGAAGGTGAATTGACCTTGAGTGTACATATTGCATAATATGTACTTTCGCGTAGTAATGTGGTATGAGAATGCTTGCGAGCATTGAGGTCTAGATTATCATTGATTGTCTAGTGTTTGACATGCTGCTTTAGTTGTGGTGCATGATGCCATGAGAGCCTTGGTAGATATGTTGTTGGTAGCGATGTTGATTAAGAGGGTGTCTTTGGTAGCTATGTTGTTGTATTGCATGATGCCCTGAGAGCCTTGGTAGATATGTTGTTGGTAGCGATGTTGATTAAGAGGGTGTCTTTGGTAGCTACGTTGTTGTATTGCATGGTGCCCTAGAGCCTTGGTAGATATGTTGTTGGTAGCGATGTTGACTAAGGATGTGTCTTTGGTAGCTATGTTTTTGTATTGTATGATGCCCTGAGGCACTTGTTCTGTATTAAACCTTGTTGGTGCTTGTTTGTCGTTCGTACCTCTTTGATATATTTGATATATATATATATATATATATATATATATATATATATTATATATTTAGATTATTATATATATATATATATATATACGGTTACGAACACTTAATTTCAACATTATGTTGATTTTATATGTAAGCTAGAGTTAGTTTTGTTGATAATTTGAGTAATGTTTTTTTGGAGTACTTATACCCTCTCATCGTATTATACAGTATGTCTTCCTATTTCAATATTGATTCAGAGATTTTCTCATCTGACCGACGGAGCTTTTAGAGCTCCCGAGATACTTTTTTTTTATGCTTGTGCGTATACATATTATCTGATGACCCTTATTAGGGCAGTTAGGCAGTCACATTTAGTTAATACGGACATTGAGTCCAGACCCCTTGAGGATCTTAGGGAGACAGAGATTCCCTAGCCACTACCTAGTGCACCATCACTCGTTCCACCATCAGATGATCATTACTTCATAGTTAGACAGACTCATTCACATGACATATTGACACACTGAGTCTGAGTACGAAAGAGGGACTCCCTCAGACACAGAGGAGTTTGAGGCTTCTGAGACATCAGATATTAGGATTACCTCATAACACTCCACAGCTCCATCAGATTTCACCACACCGTTATCCCCTGATCACCCACTTGCTAAGACATTACCTGCCCTGACCTAAGCTTCATACTACCGCAGTACCGCACGTATGGCCGTGCGTGCTCAGCCGACCTTTTCCTCAGGCATGTCAGCCCGAATAACGAAGGCAGCTGCTTTGTCTCCCTCTTCATTTCGTAAGAGGATTTTCGTCTTTACGAGACACCCCATCCTCATCATCTCTGACCCTGCACATATGGAGATGTGTCCGGATCTTCAGAGCTTGTAAAGGGACAATGAGGATGAGTTTGAGTTCGGATTCGGATACTTGATGAGAGAGAGTGTTCAGAGGACGAGGGGTCCTGCACATGGTTCTCATGAGGACGAGGGTCACGGTTCAGAGGACGAGGGTCCTGGTTTAGAAGAGGAGTAGGAGGAGGCTGCACCTGAGGGTCAGCAACAGGCATTCCTGGTTGTTGATACAACTGCGGATGAGCCTTTGGGTCTTGGTTATGGGGCGTTGAGACGTCGTGAGTTGGCATTAGGAGAGGGCTCAGTACCTAGGACATTTGAGATAGGACAGAGTTCTAGGTCTATGTCAGAGCAATAGAGGGTAGAGGAGAATCCTACACCTAGGCCATAGGTTTTACTACATGGGAAGATCTGTAGAGGGCACTAGTTTATACAAACATTTCGGTCCAGATGTACCACGCATCCGTGTACCTATCTGACACCACACCACCACCCGAGTGATCATTTGGTTCTTTACCAGTTTCATAATCATCCCCAGCAGTTCCTACCCCGGTAACTTCACCAGTGATCCTAAGAGCCTTATGGCAGTTTAGGGGAGGAAGAGTTCATACGAGGTTGGGACGCAAACTTGAGTTTCACCCCCCCCCCATGGAGCATACTCCATGATCATACAAAGCGTTTAGACACATACCAACCTACATTGTTTGAGGTTATGATAGAATAAAATTTTAAAGAGTTGTATATCAGGTCGAAGGGATGTTAGGGATGAGAGCTTTTCTCAGCGTTACTGGCTTAGGGATATGGAGTAGAAGCAGGAGAGGACTACTAACGTGACATTCTAGTGCTATATGGTGGACTTGTGTGGCTTTGGAGTCATGGGCAGGATATGTTGACGCCAAGAGGGCAGAGATGTGGCAAGCTAGATATGATGATCATAGGTTGATTCATGATTTGTTGGTATAGAACATCACGATGCAGCTCGAGCTTCAGGAGGTGAGAGATCGTGTTACTACTTTAGAGCAGGAAAGGAGTCGTAAAGGACAGTATGCCATATGAGGATTGGTTAGGACTTTTGTACATCACTAAACTGAGTATCTTCGGTTAGTGCTAAGCCTAAACTAAGTAGTCTCAGTGATAGTAGTTATGAACTGATTATGATCAGTCGGTACTTGACTCTTATCGAAGTCATAGTTATGATAGTAGTAGGATGATTTTGTTCGAAACTTGAAAATTAATGGATGGTAGTATGTTTTTCTCATATGAGTTGATACATTCGATGTTTGGGTACATCGTTATCTATGCATATTCGTGACATGGCTCGTCACTCACCTCGGATAGGGTTTCCATACTTGTGAGACCTCGTGCACACTTTCATTTCACATTCTTCCATGTGGGACTTGAAAGATATTCAAGTTTCCATATTGTACAATACGTTGGGGAAAAACGAGTGGTTAGATAAAACACTACGAAGTCATGAGGAGACTTGATCGTATTTGTAGTAAGCCGGTTTGAAACCCGATATAATTTTGAGTAATGTGATTTAACTATTTATGATCTTCCTAGTGAAACTCCAGAGTTCTCGTAACAAGTAATATTACTTGGTAGAGTGTAAGCAGATTCTGAATAAGACGAACCCTATAGACGATTGAAAGAGCAACACGTAAGGAGTGGTGTGTGGGGTCCACATCTTGGGCAGAACTTAATCACGTTGACTAGAACGACCGAGGAACTAGATACAGTTGAATACCTTAGAAAGTTTTGTTGGCAAGTCGCGGACTGGATCATATCCGGACACCTGACCAAGAAACTTGAAATTAAAGGTTAGAAAGAACTATTAAGGTTGTGGAGACAGTGGAAAAGGACCTACCATGTCATTCGACAATGATGTGGGTACATCTGAGAATTGTAGGATCCGAACTATTGAGAACTAAGTCTCTAGAGGAATCAATAGAAACCTCACTAGAGAGAGACCGAACCGATAAAAGAGTCAGTGTGTTTTGTTAAGGATTTGAACTCCCGTTATTAATTTGTTGGTGACTTGAGCTGAATTTCGGGGCGAAATTCCTTTAAGGGGGTTAGACTGTGATAACCGTTAACTTTTATCGATTTTAGTATTTTTATAATACTTATAATTTATATATATGTGTTCTCGTTCATTGTCAGTTCTCTCGGTGAAAAACTAAAAAGTTGACTTGGTTGACTTCTTTTGCGTAATACGGTTACGGTTTAAACGGGTTTTTGAGATCTTGATTTTCATTAATGAATACTTTTGATTCTTTTTATCCGTATCGGGTATTTATGTTAATCTTTTTAACGATTTCCAGGAAAAGTTTTCCGCGTTTAGCGAAAGAATAAAAAGCGTCACGCATCGAGTACCGGCGCGAACAGTAAATTTAAGTATATCTAGTTATGTGGAGTGAGCTTACTAAACTTATTTTAAATAAGTTATTTAAGATTTCTATTAGCAGTTGTCTTAAAATGAGAATCTTAGAACTACGTCCAGAAACTAGTCAGGGAAAAGGAAAACTGCGCGAGTTTAGCAACTAATTAAGCAAATGACTAAAAATCTATTTTTGGTCGACCTTAAGACATCTTGACGTGTTTTAGTATTGATTGTGGAGTCGTTTCGCGGACGAATGTAAAACCTTTGTCTTTTCTGAGATTGATTGTTCTAATTTAGTCTTTGAAACTATTCTGATTTTGTTAGTTTCGATTTGAACAGAAGTAACGTGTTGACGGTGGCGAATCAATGTGATCATGAGTATTTCGTGTATATGTTTCTCGTGTTAATCCTTTTTAGAGGATTTTATCTATTTTGAATATGTTCCGGGAGGTTCGTTCCATAAATAGCTTGAAATGCCGAAAAACGAGTCCCAACACGTCCGTTAATGTTCAAAACGAATTTAGGGAAGTTTAACTGTGAAGCATGTCGTGCAAATAATCGAGATTCATGGAAAAGTATTTTGGGTTCATTAAAAATACTAAGAAACTTTGGGTAACATTTTAGATCGGCGAAACTTGAGTCTTAAGCAAACCCGACACAAAACAAAGACTCCCGAGACCCCCTAGGATACTATGACCGGTCAAGACAAGGGGGAATAAGATGGCTAGTTTTTAGTTAGTATGTCCCAAGCCTGGTACTATAACATTTGTCTTGACTCCCTTCACACCTTGTGCATGATTTTAAAAATCATTTTTTCTTCTCTCTTTGCTCTCTTGCTCGTCTGATCCTAATACACACACACACACATAATAATTTGCTAACTTAAATACTTGTTTACGTTTAATTTTACGTTGAACGTTTTTATATTTTGTGATTATCAAAACGTAAAGATGTGAAAAAATATTATTAATTTTTTTAGGCATTATATTTTATCAACATAAGTCTTCTGAATTTTAATTTAACTTGTACTTTTGAATGTCTAATGATGCGTAGAAGCTAGTTGTACGGTGCGTTTTCTAAAAATTTAACACGAAAAATTTGCGGAAACCTATTTTGGGGTGCGTTTGAGGTTAGAACTAGGAAAACAAAGGGAACAAGATTTATCATTTTTATGTCGTGGTTGTGATGGTTGAGAAAACATGTATTTACTATTTAGCTTATTTTGGTTAGTAGTTTATTTGGCTTATTTATAAGCACTATCAGACTTATTTTGGGCTTATGATGGTTCGAAAACCACAAGGACAAGGAAACAAGTACTTTTGGTTATTTACCACTTATGTCGTATTTTTGTGGACTATTTTGATAGCTTATGGTGATAACCGAATGTACTACGTAGTTTTTTAGCTTATTTAAAAGCTTATTTTGCATTGTTTGAAGCTTATGAGCTCACAGACCAATAGGCCCAATAAGCAGTGGCTTATTGTGGGCTTATTGTGGTCCAGATGATTTTGGTAACTATCGTTTGGGCTTATATATTCACTAATGGGCTTTAGTATTGGGCCTAAAACGTATTTTATATCTATGAATAACTTAATGGACATCTATTGGGACTTAAGGCCCAATAAGTGGAAGCTAGTCGTTTTAAGGGTTTTGACGGACTTTTGGAAAGTGAAACATACTTTTGT
>BQNB010090709.1:0-27074 GCA_026074375.1 Tanacetum coccineum | reverse complement strand
CTTTATTTCAAATCATTAAATTCTAAAAGTTACATGTCAAAAGTGAAACGTCGTTTCGGAAAACATTCATGTTTTTCCGGATGGCTAAAACGGACTCGAAAGTGCTCAAATCGGGCATTTTAATTTCTGTCAACACTTAATATTTCTAATGGTAGCTGAATTTTTAATTTAACCTTTCCAAACTCGTTTTTGCCATAAAAACTTCATTATTAGGAGTTACACGACCCACTTTATATCAAAACATTCGTAAAAATATACTCTACCATATTTTTCAAACCAAAATCAGGTTTCATGATTTCTCGAAAATCGTAATCCGTGCCAACTTTTCTGCTCAAATTCGCACGTTACAAATCGCGCCAAAAATCAATTTTCGACCCAAAACCAATTCGCAACATATCCTAAATCGTCTATACGCGACATCTCAATTTTTCAAATCATCCAATATCATTTCTCTTCCTAATCTAACGCAAGATCTAGTGGATTTCATCACATGCATGCATCGAAAATCAACTTTGTATGAAAATAATTATAACATAGGCTTTAAAATACATATAAAAGCTTAGATAAGCTAGATCGGGAAAAACTACGGACTCTCCTTGTTCCTCTTGTTGTAGCCGTGACCAAACCAAGACTAAAACACAAAACCTTCAGTTTTTATTAACCCGAATCTTTCAATAATCTTTTACCCACTAATATCTAAACTATTTCTTGAACCAAAACCTTTTTATTTTCAATAATTTCAAATCTTTCTCAAAACTTCTTGCATGTCACTTTTTCCTTTATGTATGATCACAAATTAATCATCTAAGTTTTATTTTGTAGTAGGAAAAATCAAACAATATGGTGGTGTGGGTTGGTTGCTTTGGTCGAACACAAAAGAGAAAGGGGGAGGAGATAAATCAACTTCTACCAAGCTCTTGTACCATGGATGATCATTTGAATGGTGTTTAAATGATTTATAGCTTGTAAAAAAATTGATGGTTCTCTTGTGTTGTTGTTGTGCCGTTCGAACCAAGAAGACAAGGAGGAAGGAGAGAAGATTTTCTCTCTAGGTGTTTCTTGTGTGTGCAAGACAAATGAGCCTTTTTAAAGAATATTCGGAGTAGTAGGGAGATGATTGGATATTGGGAAACCTCAAGCAAAAGGAATTTTTGGGTTGTGTGTTTTGGTTAAATGTAGCCGCCGGCTAAATGGCTAGGGGAGGGGGTTCATCATTTTTTTTTCTTTTTGTAAATGTATATTGTGTATGTAATTGTTTAAATTTAGGTATAGTTTATAAAAATTTAAGTATAAAGTGTGCATTAAGACACGAGTTCGGCTAGAACAAGGAACAAGTCCATAAAAATATAATTCTCGTAAAATATAAATACGAGGCGCGTCATAATTTCTATGATGCCCAATACGTTTAACGAACACTCGGTCTAAAATCGACTCGCGAATCGACAAAAATAAGAATTTCTCCAAATTGCTCGTAATAAAATACAAATATATTTATTCGGGTTGAATAAAAATTTAAATGTCGACACTCGATCATATGAATTAATAAAATATTAATATTAACGATAAAACTGCGATCATTATAAACGTCATAAATATCGAGGTGTTACAATCTCTCAGACTGAAAACCCCCTTATCCGTTAGAACTAGGACTAACATAGGTTTAACATAGAATAGAACTAACATAGTTTAAATTAACCTAGTTTAGTTAACCAAAATATTGATAGAATAAAAGATTTACGTTCTTGCTGTTAGTGATAGACACCCTACTTACCAACGAAACTACATCTGATCAGGTACACTACCCGTTAAAGTGTTGTTTTAGGTAAAGTCGGCAAAATATAAATGTGAAACTTAAATAACAAAAATAACAACCCTCACTACAACACATCACCAAGCCACAACTCCTTTCAAATGCCTAGATTTTTCAAGTCTTGTCTTGCATTAGTGGTGTCTTTAGATTTGTCATTCATTAACAAAGTGCCCAAGAAACTCTCCAACACATTTTTTTTATATGCATGATATCTAAATTGTGTTTAAGTGTAAGAAAAGACCAATACTCAAGCTCGTAGAAAATAGATCATTTAGTCCAGTTCAGTTCGACAAGAGGATTGTGTTTTATCTTCCCATCCCCATAACTTGGATGTTTCCCCTTCTCATGTGTGGGCAATCTATCAAGTTGAGTCAAGATTTCATTCTGTGTAAATTTTTTTAGGAGGATCTCTGTCATCGATTTGACCATGGAATTTTAGTGACCTCCTCCATTTATGGGGCTTCTTTAAGAATCTTCTATGACCAACATAAGTTGTTTTGCTTAACACATGCTCAGATGGAGTGTATTCATTACATGTAGGGCATGCCATGTAACCTTGCCCACTCCACCCAGACAAACTACTTTGAGCAGGAAAATCATTGATGGTTCATAAAAGCATCGCTCTCATATTGAACGTCTTGCCTGTAGCAGCGTCTATAGTATCGACACCTGCGAGTTCCCATAAATCCTTTAGGTCATCAATTAAAGGCCTCAAGTAAACATCAATGTCCTTTCCCAGGGATTTAGGGCCAGGAATTAACAATGTCAGCATTAAAGAAGTCTATTTCATACATAACCACGGAGGCAGATTGTATGATGTTAAATGACCGGCCATAAGCTGTAAGAGTGACTAAGGTTTCCAAACGGATACCGGGTGTCAAAATTCTTCCATGCTTTACCATCAACCAGGTGTTGCATCTTAGTCTTCTCCGTAGACTTTCTAGTAGCATGCCAAGTCATTTGGTTTGTAGTGTGATTAGACTTGTACAAACAATGTAGTCTAGGAATGATCAGAAAATAATGCAATACCTTCTTAAGAACTTTCTTCCCTATTGTGTAATTGTCTTTCCATCTACTCGTTTTACACACCGAACAAAACTGCATATCTTTGTTATTGGTCCCCCGATATAAAAAGCAATCATTTTCACAAGCATGTATCGACTCGTACCCTAACCTAATCATTTTAAATGTCTTCTTTATTTCATAGTATGACAGTAGGAGCTTGTGTCCTAACCTGGTAGGAAATACCTCCTAGAAAAATTATAGCATTTCATTGAATAAAGAATCAGTCAATTTACCTTTGACCTTAAGATGGCTAAACTTTTCCATAAAGTCTAATCGAGTCATAAAGTTACAACCCAGGTACAACTCCTCGTTAGCACTGGCATATAAATCTTTAAACTAATTACGTTTAGCTTGAGTCGATTCGTTACTTATCTCACCAATATCTCTTTGAGTTGGCTCATTTTGTTCATTATTCGGAGGAATATAGCTAAGATCATTAAGGCACGCTGTCATGTCACTCATCTAAGGTTGTGTTGTGTTATGTACTATTGGTAAAGGAGGATTTGGATCACCGTAGTTATACCATGTTTGATAACTTGGGTCCCACCTTTTCCAGAAATGTGTCTTTTAAGGTCCAGAACGTTTACAAAAGATACATTAGACAATGATGACATGGTCATTTTATATTTCTAGAACTATTCAATAACGGCTTGCAATGCTCGACCAATACGGTAAGACCAACAAAAATGCTTTGTCAGTACGCTCTAAACGGGTCCAACTCATATTAATTACCATAACTGTGTTTTAACGATGCAATTAGTTATTATATGCACTTAATTAAATACATTCAAACGATTCAACATATAAACTCATAAACGAGGAATACGAGTTATTTTGTTCACCTAGTGCAACTATGGAAGGCAATCCTAACCCATTCTTTGAATGATTCATCTCATATATAAATGCGTATAATTGATTTACTATTTGAAAATTTTTGGCAGCATTTCCTCTCAACTCCCCAAATATGTCTATTAAAGACATATTCGTAGGAGTAAAGGAGAAACACTGTCAAAATCATCTCAAATAGTAAATAAGTTATACGTATTCATATCTTAAATGAGACAAAACATTCAAAAAGCAGTCCCAAATAGGGGACTTTCTGAAATTAATTTCTAATAAATTAATTTCAGATGGGTTTTCTATAGGATGATTAAATTCAGACGGGAATTTTCCAAAATTAATCACTAAAATCCTAAAATATTCAATAAAATAGATACCAAAAGCATAACATATTCGCATTCCATATAACAAATACCAATTAACCCAAATCACAATAAGCTTTTGCAAAACAACTTATCAGAATAAGCTGTTTAATAAAACAAATACCAAACGCATAACATATCCGCATTCCATATAACAAATACCAATTAACCCAAATCACTATAATCTTTCATAAAAAAACTTATCAGAATAAGTTGTTTAACAGTTAAATAGCTTATTCTGATAAGCTGTTGTTAAACAGCTTATTCTGATAAGCTGTTGTTAAACAGCTTATTCTGATAAGCTATTGTTAAACAACTTATTCAGAATCATATATAAACCCGCATTACCAAACACATACAAACTAGTTTTCCAAATCCAAACGTATATCTGCATTACAAACCCATTTATCACATACGTAATCATATACAAACCCGCATATCCGCATTGCAAATCCAAATTATATCCGCACTACAAACCTAACTACATACATAATCATATATAACGATGAATGTATAAACTAAGAGCACATACCATACGTGTTCGGTTTAGCTTCTCGGCTATGGTAGGCTATGCTTCTCAGGTGTGGTCAGGTGTGCTTCTCGGTTATCTCGGCTGGCCAAATTAGACATAAAAACACAAATTAATCACTACAAAGTTTTGTCGATGAAATATCCTCGAGGATACCAAAAGGCAACTAAAATAATTACCAGGGTAATACATTACCTCGGCTCCTTACTTCTTAGCTTATTACCTGCTTATAATTCAGCTTATTATTAACTTATTTACGAATTTAAAAAATAATAAAACTAAAAAATCATACTCGTGTGTTTAGAGGATTATAACTCAGCTTATCCCTCAGCTTATTCTCATGTGTTTAGAGGATTAGAAAAAGAAGAAGAATCATCATTTAGAGGATTAAAAGATGAAGAATTAAACTATTAGAGGGGGGAGGAGGAAGGCTTATTCCCTCAGCTTATTCTCGTGCTCGTGTGCAAGTGGTTGTGGGTTTTGTGGTGAGTGGTAGTGGTAGGTGAGCTGTGGTGGTGGTGGTTGAGTTATGGAATAGTGGTGGTGGATGAGCTTATTCGTCGGTCATGGTAGATGAAAATCATTTATGACTAAGTCTTTTCCCATATCCACTTTTACCTTTTCTTTTATTCACGTCGACATTTCCTGGGGATATGTCCCCATGGAAAGTTTTTGGCTTTTAGTGTAAAGGATGGATAATGAAAATTAGGGGGACGTTGCTCAAAGTATCCCGGCGACGGGAATCATTTTTACTAAAAATTGTTTTTATTAGTGTTTATATAAATATTATTTATAAAATATATAATTATTATTTATAATTATATATTTTATAAATAATAATTCTATAAATACTAATAAAAAACATTCTGGTGTCTCGGTCCGATTTCTCAGTTCGTTCGGTTCCGGTAGGTCAAGTCTGTTTCTCGGTTCGGTCCGGTCCGGTCGGTCTGTTTTCTCGGCTTGGTCCGGTCCGGTCGGTCTGGTTTCTTGGTTCGTTCCAGTCTGGTCAATCCGTTTTCTCGCTATCGTAATATATAATATGTTCAACGGAGGAGTCAAGATGGTATCATTGTATATGAGATGTTCAATGGAGGAGTCGAGATGCAATCGTAATATATGTGATGTTCAACGGAGGAGTCAAGATGGTATCATTGTACATGAGATATTCAACGGATGAGTCGAGATGGTATCCTTATACATGAGATGTTTAACGGATGTGTCTAGATAGTATCATTATACATAAGATGTTCAACGGATGAGTCGAGATGGTATCATTGTACATGAGATGTTCAACGGAGGAGTCGAGATGCTATCGTCATACATGAGATGTTCAACGGAGGAGTCAAGACGGTATCGTTATACATGAGATGTTCAACGGATGAGTCGAGATGGTATCGTTGTACATAAGATGTTCAACGGAGGAGTCGAGATGATATCATTATACATGAGATGTTCAACGGAGGAGTCAAGATGGTATCGTTGTACATGAGATGTTCAATGGAGGAGTCGAGATGCTATCGTTATACATGAGATGTTCGAGATGGTATCTTTCTTAAACACACATCCCAATGAAATGCTGAAAGGATTCCCAACTTTTTTTGTTGTAAACTCATTCTTTTGGTCAAGCTTTTGGTCAAAACGACTAAGTGTTTCCCGAGGACATGTCCTCAGGAAAACTTACCACCAAAAAATCATTTTGGTCAAAACGACTAAGTGTTTCCCAAGGACAGGTCCTCGGGGAAACATCACACACCTTTATCATAAAAGCAAATCTTATCCTCACAACTACCAACATACAACACATTCTTATCATCGCAACTTAACTATCAACACACACATACACTGTTATTATGAAGATGTTGCAACACGAAGTTTTGCATGTTGTTGTGGAAAAGGAGATGTAGTTTTACGAGAATCGTATCAACCTTACACCCGTGTGAAGAGGTGTCATTTTATACATTTTTTTGGGGTCGTTTAACCCCCAAAATCATGCATTTATGCCCAAAATAGGTACTTACTCGTTCCTTTTCAGGTATTTCTCATTTGGAAGAATTACATGTGACTTAGGCTCATTTGGAGAAGAAACGGACAAGACTACGGACCTACACCAACATTGATCAAGAATTTCTCTATAGTGGCTGGAAACGGCGTCACAGATATAACGTGACGCCGTCACCACGAAGATCAAGACGGCGTCACATGATTCCACGACAGCGTCAGAGCATACGATCCAACCTATTATCTAGAATATTCTGTTTCATGAGGTTTCACGATTAAAACGCAACGCCGTCACATAGTTTTTCCTATATATACAAACCTGAATTTAGGTTTTCGAGTATGTAACATTAGAATAAAAAGAGGGTACGAACCCTAGTTCATTTAGCAGCTGTAGGAGACGATTTTAGGGCCTAAAAACCCTATTGTACCTCTTCCAATTCATGTTTTAATCAAGTAAGGTTTACTTAATCATTCAATATGTTTATGTTGTTTGATTTATTATTCTTGCTTTATCTTTAACATGCTTGGCTAAACCTCCTATTGTGTTTATTTATGATTGTATGAAACCTAGAATGTAGATCTTAGTGGTGTTGCTTCTTGTGATGGATGTGCACGTTAGGTCTTAGAAAACCAGCTTTTGTCTGCATCGCTGTTGATATGTCTAGGGAAACGTGATTGTGTAGAAAGGATACCATCGGGTAACAGTCTTCATACTACCTTGCCCCCTAATATGGTTGATCCACTTTTAATATATTTCACATGCACTTAGTGTACTCCTAGGGGCCGTGTAATAGTCTTCATACTACCTTGCATGTGCGTTGCTCTAGCGGCATACTAAGTAGACGACGGGTTCGTGTAATTCGTTCATGCTTTAGGAAATAGTTACACAGATCATCATAAGTGTGACAAGGCAACAACACTAGGAGAAGCAATCTAGGGAGTAATACATGATTAAATAAACACAGTCTTTTATCTTATTGTTATCACCATTAGCGTAGAATATATTTAGTTTAAATAGCTAAAACCAAACCTCCCTCCAATTATATGATTTACTTGCTTTCTATAAAAATACAAAAATACAAAAAAAGAATCTTCCCTCAACCCTTAGAATTCTGTTAGACCGTGATCAAGCCTTCCCAACCTATTCCTCGAGTGAACGATAAACAACCCCGAGTCTTGCCTATACTACACTACAACGATTAGGTACATTACCTAGGGAGTTATTAAACTTATCGTGTAGAAGTCCTACGACAACCACACATCAAGTTTTTGGCGCCACCTGGGGAATAGTTAGGTTTTGATCATAGTTTAGCTTAGTTCTACTCGCTTGAATCCCTTCAAGTGAGAATTTAATTTTCGTATATTAGCTTTCTCATAGTCTATCTTTTCTTTGTGCCCTTTTTTTGTAAATCACTCTTTCGTTCACCATCATGATGTATGAAAGACCACCAACCGCACCCTTTCGAAACCCTTCACGAAACACAACCTTCCTATTCCAAAGATATACCTTGGTGTTCCAATAAAATCAAGATGAACCTATATACGATGCGTGGACTCGTTTCAAAAACTTAATAAAAAAAGTCCCTCATCATGGCCTTTATTTATGTTCCCTTACTCAATTCTTTTATGATCATGTCGATGACTATACCCGAATGGACCTTGACTTTGCAGCCGACGGGAACCTTGGGGAATTAAGTGGTGAAGAAGCGTGGGAAGCCATAGAAGATTTCGCCCAAGGCCAAAAATAGTTACTCCTGCCCAAGCTAGACGTTCGAGCATCTGATCAATAAACGGAAGTTGAAAGTGATCCTTCCGGGCCGCGTTATTTAATTTCCAATAGTCGATACACACGTGCCATCCAGTGACCATCCTTTGTAGGACAACATTCCTAGCTACGATCATTCCTCCTTTTTGCCCTACTCTACTCCCTGAGCACCAAACTCGAGAGTTCTCTTCACTATGTCAACAAACTCCCTTTAGGCGGAGAAAACCATACACAACTTTCTTACACCAATTTTCGACACTAAGCGAAATGTAGAGTTCTAATCCTAGCTAGAACCAATCTATCACAACACTTGTATGCTAATCACACCACTTTACAACAACTCACAACTTTGCTTCACTTCATGACTTCTCTTCGCTTAACTACTTCACTTCGCTTTACAACTTCACTACGCTTCACAACTTTCACTTATGCCTAGAACTACTACGATACACCAATCTAACACTACTTTGCAAGATCACCCCGATCTAACTATACTTACAATGATCACCATAATCTAACTATTATACACAACTACAATACACACCTTCACAATTTACACAAATGATTTACAAAATCTAATACAACTTCACAACAATACCAACTAAACTATAACACTTCTTGATTTGATGATAAGAAGTATTATTCTCTTGCACTTAAGGAATTAAGCTTGGATCACTTGGAAACAAAGCTTTATGATTAAATGATCAAAGGATCGAAAGGAGAGTATAAACTGATTAAGAACAGAAAGAAAGTGTGTACAAAAGGTAAGAAAATCAGTAGGGAATAGTCCAGTATTTATAGGCAAGCTGAGCTTGATTTTTGTCTGGGCGGTCCCCTTAAATAGGGTTCCGGTCCCCTTAATTATTAAGGGGACCGCCGTTATAATTAAGGGGGCCGCCCAGCCTCAGACGCTCCTTTTTTGTCTTTTCTGGAACATTTCTAGCCGTTTTTAGTTAGAAAATTTGAATTCAAATTATTTATTTGAATAAAACATTTCTTTTAAATCTAAAAATGTTTTGTAAAAGATATAAAAATGTTTGTAAAATTTTTATAAAAAAATGTGAGGTTAACTAAAAATTCCTTTGATCATGAAATGCATTAAGTATGTGTTTATTCATACCTTTAAGTGATTAAATTTTCAAAATAAAATTTACTAACTATAACACCCCGTGTTTTAGGGTCATTGACATCGTCAATAAATTCACTATGTATTTTTAGTATTGTACGCGTTTGCTTTTAAATCGTAAACGTTAAGTTAAATCGAGTAAGTAAAAAATGATCATTTAATGTAAACGGGCATCAAACGATTAAATGTTTACATCAAGCAAGTGTTAAGTAATTATTTTGAGAATAATTATTATCATTGTTCATTGTATTTTTATTGGTTATGTAAAACGTTTACGTTTCGCGATAAAATACGTTTAGGCATACCCGGAACCACAAAAACTTTTCTACGCTTCAACAAATACCCACGATTATACCCAATACTCAAAATTCACAAAATAACATCACCCATATACATATAAAAACGGATATGGATAGATATATTGGTATGCGTTTAGTTACACATACCTTTCACCATTAAAATCGGACTTAAAGTACCAAAAACGTACCAAAAATACATTGTATTTGTATGTTTTCACTTATTTTGTGCAGGAAACGGATATCCGAGAAAAGGACGAAAAATCAAGCAAAAATGGACAAAACCAAGCACGAAATGGAAAAGCATGGAAAAGACAAAGTCAAATCGAAGCCAAGTCAACAAAAGTCAAAGCCAAAGTCAACCCCGGGGTGTGTCAGTGGAGAAAATAGCAAAAACCAATCTCAGAAGCCAAAACTGCCAAAAGTGGGCCCACCTGTACCCACCTAGTGGGCCCAGGTGAACCCACTTTCATCACAAAACCCTAAAACCCCAAATAAAACTTTGAGGGGGCAAATCTGCCAATCCCTCATAGTTTTAAGCCCAAAGGACCATACATAATATACCTCAATAAACTTTGGGGGGCATTCCTGCCAATCCCCAAAGTTATAACATCACAAGTACCATGAGTGTAACAACTTATATAACCTTTAAGGATATAATCTGCTAAGTTCAAAGTTTATTACACCACAAGGACTTGTGGTGTAATAACACAATACACATTCAAGGGCCAAACCTGCTAATTCACCAAAATTTCTCCAAAACAAAATTACCCGCCAATTTTAAAACCCCACTGTTTATGCATCCCTGTCCCCTCTCCTCGTACCTGGTCACCATCGGTCCAAACCATCACCTTCACTCACCCCACACCCCAAATGGGCTCTTGCCACTTTGGCAATCCCTGAAAATCCTATTGGCTTATGAAAATGAAGCAAGGGATCAATGGCTAAGATCACAAGCTTGGGCTCTACTCAAATCCAAGGGCCAAAATGCATTCTTGGTTCCCCTCACACAACAATCACACCCTAGTGACTGCCTCAGCAAACAAGCACAACTAGAAGACTACAGATTGAAGAGAGGGCAAGAACTTTTTTTTATATAAATAGGGCATTGTAAGCCTATTGGGGCATCTATCTAGTTAGTTTTTATCTTAAGTTTTAGTTTTAACCTAGTTTAAAATAGTTGTATTTTCTTTAGAATTGTAATCTGTTTTTTTTAATGAAAGTTAAGTTTGAGTTTTCATAATTTGTTTTCAAGTATTGAGGTTGTTATTTGTTTTTAAAAGCTCACTTAGATTTTCATAAGCTGTTTTACATCTTATTTAACTTAAAAAAAAGACTTAAGTATAAAAGCTGTTAAAGAAAAACACAAAAAGAATCCTCCCCTCAAAAGTACCTCAGCAAAATATGGATGATAAGCTGATTTAGAAGAGCTTATAGACCCTTACCAGCTTGTTTTATACAAGCTGGAGCTTGTAGACTATCTTTGTTTTCCCTGTTTAAGCAAGGGAAAAGGTACACCTTCTTTTCACATTCTGCTTATAAGTACTGTAGCATAGCTTATTGATTATTTCCTGCTTATGAATGCTCATTTACTACCTGTATGTGTTTATCTTTGCTTATTAATGCTAATTGATGCTTATCTTTGTTAGCTTGTAGCTTAAATTCCCTTAGTTCTAGTATTTAGCAAAAATCTGTCCATTTAGCTTAAATTAGCATAACCTTATCTAGCTTAATCTAGTGCTTAATTCTTGTTAAAATAGGCTTAATATTGCTAGCTTAGTTTAAGAAATATCTGGTCTTGAAGAATTGTGGCTTAAAACAGTGCTAAGTAGCTTAAATTATGTTTTCAGTTTCGTAAAGGGGTGTTTGGGTTAAGAGGCAAAATGGGTCAAAAGTGGTTAAAAACTCTTTTGGGTCATTAAGCCAACTTTGTTAAGCTGTGTCTTAGCCTAATTAAGCTATTTTTAAAAGTTTTTTTTGGTTCATTAGTTTGTTTTTAAGTTTTTTTATCAACTCTTTGAAACTGTGGTTTTATATCACCTTTTAGATTTAGTTTGCAAATCATGTCTTTGAGTCTTGTTTTATGTGTCATTTTAGGTGTCTAATAGAATAGGATTAGTGGTTTTTAGTTTTACTCTTTGAGTCTTTTCAAAACAGTCAAGTGTTTCTAGTCTTAAAAATTCTTGTTTCATGTTTAATTTTCAGCAACTAAAAAGTATTCTTGGCTTTCAAAAATATAAGCACAAGCTCATTCCTTGTCACTCTCCATCTGTTTTTTATTTGGTTTTTCCATTGGTTGCTTATTAGCCAGCCTTAACCATTAAGTGGCTTTTTGTCCCTTTTTTTTACCAAAAGGTCCCCTGGTGCAAAATTGTGATTTTAAGCCTAGCTTTCTTGCTTATTTGTTAGTAAAACCTTAAGTTTCTTTGCTTTTCTTGGAAAGCTCTAGTAGTCTTTAAGGCTTCTATAAGACGGAAGCAAATGTCCCCTAGGTGGCTTATTTTTCAGTGCAAAAAGTCATTCTGGGATTTTTCACCTTACAGATATTTAACCTACAAGTTAGTCAATGTTGGTATATTTTTGCTTATTGAAGCTTTTAAACTTATTGAATTTGCTTGATTTAGGTTTAAGTGTGCTTATTAGGTTAGTTTAAGCTTATTTTAGCTTATTTTGTTTAAAGTAGGGCTTAATTTAGCTTAGTTGTGATTTTAGTTAAATATTTCTAAGTGTTTTTGCTCTTTAGCTTTTTCTGTTGTTTTTAGTTTATTCCAGTCTTTTTTTTGCTTATTTTTTGTTCTAAGGCTTATTTGTGTAGCTTAGTGTCTTATGATAGCTTATTTTCAAGTTTGCATTGCTTGCTTGTCTTAAAAAAGCCAAACAGTTAGACAAAATATCCTTAGTGTAAGTTTAGCTTACTTGCCTCTTTCTTTAGCTTATTTCGTGCTTATTTGTAAGTTACAAAAAAATTTCTTTTTTTAAAGTTGCTTATTTTTAGTCTTTTCAAAAAATCGTAAAAAAAATAAGGAATAAAAGCGTTGGGATTAGGGGAGACCCCGAGTGAGCAAGACTCGAACTCGGGACCTCACCCAAATCAACCAACACTTTTATAACAACACCTCTACGCTGTGCTACTATTGTCTCATCGGTAGGAGATTGTTAAATCAAATATATAAAGCCCATTTAGCCCTACAAGCCCACAACCACATTTAGCTTATTAACAGCTTATTAATAAGCTGTTTTTCCAACTTTAGATTTTTCTTAGGATCTTTGTAGTGTAACTTATTTTCCCTAAATTTTTCATAATTTTTCATAATCGTTTACTATTTTTAATCATTATTGTTTATTTAAAACTGTTTTTTATTATAATAATATTAAATAAATTCAAAAAAATATTTTTCACTTTTTAGAAAATATTATTTTATCAGTATTCACTTAGGAAAATATAAAAATCTTTCGTTAGGGTGTTTTGCAAAAATTTATTTTTAACGGAATGGGATTTAGCCCCGTTTTTATTATTTTTATTTTAAAGCTCGTTTTAACTCCGTTTTCAGTCTAGTCTTTTTCATTCTTCATTATTAGTCACCTAGAGTAGATTAGAAGTAAAAATTTCTTTGTAGGGTTAATTTTCAAGATTTTAGGTTTTTGACCCCTTGTTCGGGATTCCTGCTCTCGTTTTTCAGTTTAATCTCATAATTTTTAGGTTTTTCTCAATCGTTTTTGCTTATTAGTGATTAATTTAGCTTTCTAAACTCCCAAATCATTAATACCATTCAAACTCCAATTTTCCGACTGTACCGATTTTCAAGCACAGCCTCGTTGGGGATAAACGACCCGGGAATATTCTATACTACTTCTCGGTTTCATTGATTATTTTAAGATTTACTTACTATATGTATTTATATAATTATTTATTATATTTATATATATAAGTAAAAGAATTTTAAGTAATCAATTTTGGCGCCGCTACCGGGGATGTTGTGAGTCGACTATTCGTACTGTTTGAAACTTAGTTTTTGAAGACCCTTCTTTCTTGAAGTTATTTGCTTTATAAAAATAAAATAAAATAAAATAAAAACCCTAAAAGTACAAAAATATTTTCATTTTCTTTTTAGTAAAATTATCATAAAAAAAGAGAGAAAAACCAAAAACATTAATAACATGTCTTTTAAGTATCAATAAAAAAAAAATCAATCAAGTTGGTAAAAGAACACCAACATATAATACTTTCAACTGAAGTATTATCCATTAATAAGTTCCCGAACCAAAGAATCAAAAACTTACCTTTTGTGTCACTAGCGAGGTACGGTTCACCTTTTAAAAGATAAACAAACTCAAAGAGGGGTATAAGGCGGGTTGTTCCTTGGAACTACGACCCTAAAGGAAAAAGGTTTTTAATAGCTTCGCGCTTTCCTATTCCTCCGCTCCTTGTGCGTTTTTCTTTTCGAAGAGTTACCGGGAAGCTTGTCGATTATTAGGTTTAAGTTGTCTTGTTTTGTTCTTGTTACGTTATTAAAATAAATTGTGAATTTACTTTTGATAAACCAAAAAGAACAAAAAAAAATTAGTGTAAATTTTCTTTTTTAGTGCATGCGCACTCGTTCCCAATCTCGTAATCTTCACCATCAACAACAACAGGCCCCACCACCTGTTGTTGAACCATTTAATCTTGAAGAACCAATTGAAAGCCCAAGCTCCCGTACCAGTAAAAGCGGTTGAGCAGAGTTGTGTAACTTGTGGAGGTGCTCATTCGTATAGAAATTGTCCAGCCACAAATGGTAACATTTATCAGGACAACATTCAAGAGTACGTTTCACAAGCTGCTGCAGCCAATTTTAATCAAGGCAATACAAAATTCTAGTCCTCCTGATGGTTGCAAACCAAATCCGACTCCTGGTTTCTCCGATTCAAAACAATCAAACGTTTTTATCAGAATCAAGGAAATAATTTCACCAAATCGAGGAACCAATTCCATCAAACCGTGAATGGAAATAATTATACTCAAGTACAAGAGTATCAACTCCAATATCAACCACTAGTGTACCCAAGCTCAACTTATCAAGCTCCTGATCAAGTAGTGCAAGGTGTTTCAAAGACCGATTTGAGAATTATGTCAAGGCTAATGATGCTGTATTGAAAAATATGCAAAATTAGGGCCAAGGTCTACAAAATCAAATAGCCAATTTAAAAGACATGCTCTCTAAATTCGTGAATGCCAATACCGCTTCATCTTCGGGTACGGGAACTCTTCCAAGTAACACGGTTACTAACCCTAAGGAGGACTTGAAAGGTATTTCCACTCGAAGTGGTGTTGCTTACAAAGGACCCACGATTCCTATTACTTCTTCTCCTAAAGTAATGGAACGTGAGACCGAGGTCACAAAGGATACGATGCCTCCTACTAATAACGGAAGCACGAAGCACGGTCCATCCTCGGAGTCCCTGTTGTAATCATGTAAATCAATCTTGAGCCCGAAATGCTCCAGTTAGTGCTTCGATGCTAACCAAAAAGCTATCAATTCAATTTCCTATCAAGAAGAAATGATGAAAGGCGTCCGTGGGAGAAATAGCTAACGACCAAATTAGAAAATTCTATAAATCTTTAGTGATTTGAGTTTCGAAATTAGCTTTAGGTATGACTTGTTGACTTATGCCAAAATTTACCTCGACTTTAATAACCTTAATCGGAAACAAAAGAAATGTTGAGTGAAATGGCTAGAACTCCATTGAACGAGAAATGCTCGGCGGTCATCCCTAATCAATGTTACGAAAAAACTTGGAGACCTGGACGATTTCTTATGCCATGTTGAATTCTCCGGGGAATTAATTACATGCAAGCCTTGGCGATTCTTGGCGCGAGTATTATATCTTATGCCATATTTCGTATGAAAAAACCTCTCTCTTCCCGAACTAACCCCAACTTGCATGACGCTAGAACTAGCGGACCGTTCGATCTTTAAACCGATCGGTATCACCGAAGACGTCTATGTAACGGTGGGAAAGTTTCCAATTTTCCAGCAGATTTTATGGTCGTTAGTTTTTGAGCCAGGACTACCGAGTACTATTATTATCGGGTGAGTTTCTTAAAGACCAGTCGTGCATTGATAGATGTTTCGAGGTGAAATAACCCTTCGTGTTGGCGAGAGAGGCCATCACATTCCAATCTGGACCACAAACTTCGAGATACACGGCTAATTACAATCATATGACGGCAAACCGAATTGACGTCATTGATATGGCTTGTGAAGAATACTCTCAAGAAGTTCTTGGTTTTTCTAATGTGATCTCGAGTGGCAATCCCACTCCTTACTATGATCCAATTGTTTCTACTTCTTCTCCAACTTTAACTCCATTCGGGGACAGTGATTTTCTCCTTTTTGAAGAAGCCGACTCTTTTCTTGCTATAGAGGATGATCCAACTTCACCGGAAGTTGATCCAACATATTATGACCCTGATGGGGACATTCTTCTCCTCGAAGCAATCCTTAATAGTGATCCTTCACCACCTCCCAATCAAGGAAATTATTTTCCAGAAACTCGAAAAGATCTTAAAATTTGTGAAGCAAACAATGAAAATTCTTCAGTTAATGAGCCCCCTGAGGTTGAACTCAAGGACTTGCCACCTCATTTAGAATATGCATTTTTGGAAGGTAACGACAAGTTGCCCGTCATAATTGCAAAAGATTTAAAGAATGAGGAAAAGGCCGCTCTAATCGAGGTTCTAAAGTCCCACAAGCGAGCCATCGCTTGGAAACTTTCTGATATTAAGGGTATTGACCCAGAGTTTTGTACCCACAAAATTCTCATGGAAGAGGACTACGAACCGACGGTTCAGCATCAAAGGCGGGTAAATCCAAAAATCCATGACGTCATCAAGAAAGAAGTTGAAAAGCTTCTTGACGCCGGATTAATTTATCCGATCTCTGACAGTCCATGGGTAAGCCCGGTGCATTGTGTACCAAAAAAGGGTGGCATGACCGTCGTCAAAAATGATGAAAATGATCTTATACCGACTCGATTGGTCACAGGGTGGAGAGTGTGCATTGACTATAGAAAGTTGAATGAGGCTACCCGAAAGGACCATTTCCCACTTCCCTTTATGGACCAAATGCTCGAAAGACTCGCGGGAAACCAATTCTATTGTTTCCTCGATGGCTTTTCGGGTTATTTCCAGATTCCCATAGACCCGAAGGACCAAGAAAAGACAACCTTTACTTGCCCATACGGAACGTTTGCCTATCGCCGCATGCCTTTTGGGCTATGCAATGCACCTGGCACGTTTCAACGATGTATGATGGCAATCTTCCATGACATGATTGAAAAAACAATGGAAGTGTTTATGGATGACTTTTCAGTCTTCGGGGATTCTTTCTCTACATGCCTATCCCATTTGGACAAAATGTTAAAACGGTGTGAAGACACCAATTTGGTCCTAAACTGGGAGAAAAGCCATTTCATGGTAAAAGAAGGCATTGTTCTTGGACACAAAATCTCCAAGTCGGGAATTAAGGTCGACCGAGCTAAAGTTGACGTTATCGCCAAGCTCCCTCACCCGAATACTATGAAAGGTATCCGTAGTTTTCTTAGGCACGCTAGTTTTTACCGACGTTTCATACAAGACTTTTTAAAAATAGCCCGCCCAATGACTCACCTGCTTGAAAAAGAGACTCCATTTTCTTCTCAAAAGAGTGTATTGAATCCTTCAATACACTTAAAAGAAAATTGATCGAGGCTCCAATTTTGATTGCCCCCGACTGGAACTTGCCCTTCGAACTTATGTGTGATGCAAGCGATTTTGCAATTGGGGCAGTCCTAGGGCAGCGAAAAAATAAGCATTTCCAACCAATTCACTATGCCAGCAAAACCATGACCGAAGCTCAAGCACACTACACTACGACTGAAAAAGAATTACTTGCCGTAGTGTTCGCTTTTGAGAAATTTCGATCGTCTCTCGTTTTGTCCAAGAGCATAGTGTATACCGACCATTCTGCTATAAAGTATCTCTTCGCTAAAAAGGATGCTAAGCCAAGACTGATGCGGTGGATCCTTTTGCTCCAAGAATTCGATGTTATCATCCGAGATAAAAAAGGAGCAGAGAATCTGGCCGCCGATCATCTTTCCAGACTTGAGAACCCTCATCAAGATAAACTCGAGAACAAGGAAATCACGGAAACATTTCCTCTCGAAACTCTTGGATCGGTTGCTCTTCGTGTTGATAGTACCCCATGGTTTGCAGATTTCGCAAACTACCATGCGGGGAATTTCATTATCAAGGGAATGTCATCCCAACAGAAAAACAAGTTTTTCAAAGATGTCAAACACTACTTCTGGGATGACCCCTTCTTGTTCAAAATCTGTGCGGATCAAATGATCCGGCGGTGTGTGCACGGCAAAGAAGCTCTCGACATTCTCGAAGCTTGCCACAATGGACCCACCGGGGGACATCACGGTGCAAATCTCACCGCCAAAAAGGTCTTTGATGCCGGATTCTTTTGGCCTTCAATATACAAAGATGCCCACGAGTTGGTTAAAAATTGTGACTCGTGCCAACGACAAGGAAAAATTTCACAAAGGGATGAGATGCCTCAAAATTCCATCCAAGTATGTAAAATCTTTGACGTTTGGGGCATAGACTTCATAGGGCCATTCCCATCTTCTAGAGGCAACAAATACATACTTGTGGCTGTCGATTACTTGTCAAAATGGGTTGAAGCAAAGGCGCTCCCCACCAACGACGCCCGAGTAGTTTGCAAATTTCTTAAATCTCTCTTTGCCAGATTCGGTGCCCCTCGTGCCATCATCAGTGATCGTGGAACACATTTTTGCAATGACCAGTTTGCAAAGGTCATGCTTAAATATGGAGTTACTCATCGTCTCTCCACCGCGTATCACCCACAGACAAGTGGGCAGGTTGAGGTATCGAATCGTGGTTTAAAAAGAATTCTTGAAAGGACAGTGGGCGAAAATCGTGCCTCTTGGTCGGACAAACTGGATGACGCTCTCTGGGCCTTCCGTACAGCGTACAAAACACCCATCGGGTGCACTCCGTACAAGCTTGTATATGGAAAGGCATGTCATCTGCCGATTGAGTTGGAGCACAAAGCTTACTGGGCCCTTAAACATGCAAACTTTGATCTCAAAACCGCGGGTGATCAACGCAAAGTTCAACTCAATGAATTAAGTGAACTGCGTGATCAAGCCTATGAAAATTCTTTGATTTACAAAGAGAAAACTAAGAGGATATCATTGAGACGCAAAGATCAAAAATCATCGTTTTCAAGTCGGTGATCAAGTCCTCCACTTTAAACTCAAGATTGAAAAATTTTTTTCTCCGGCAAGTTGAAGTCCCGCTGGTCAGGACCATTTACCATTGTTCAAGTTTTCCCGTATGGCACCATTGAGTTATCCCAAAACTCCGGGCCAAACTTCAAAGTAAATGGTCATCGTCTCAAGCACTACTTTGGAGGTGATATCCCTGCTATGGATATCCCGGACCTCCAAACCTTCCCTAAGGACAACTAAATTCAGGGAATTGGGTCAAGCTTAGTGACCCTAAACAAGCGCTTCGTGGGAGGCACCCCATGCTTATCCTAGTTTATCAGTAGTAATAGTATGCTAGCTTAGTAGTAATGAATAAGTGTTTAGTTGTTGTGAGGAGGCTTGCCTCTACCTTTTCCATGTTTTGTGTTTTGTGCTGTATTGTCCAGGATGTCCCGGATTTTTGAAGCCTCTCGTGCTCGCGGTATTTGTCCTTCGATCACAAGAGCTTCACAATCCTCAGCTTCATTTGGGAATCCCGATATCCTAATCTTATCGACTAACGTTTATCTTTAAGCATAATTCATAAACGGCTTAGGATTTACGTAGAGACCCTTCGTAAAACATTGAGGACAATGTTTCATTCTAGTATGGGGGGGATCTTCGATTTGATTGTGCCTGCAGCCGTTGTTTCTCACGTAATCCCATTTTTACCACCAAAATTTCAAAAAAATGAAAAAATTTAAAAATTTTCAAAAATAAAATAAGTGTTTTGTCACAATTTTGACTTTCCTGCTGGGTAGAATAAGAGTAAATTTTGACTCGATCGAGCGTGTTGAGCTCTAGCTTGTTCCTTAACTTTTAGACTAAGCATTCGCGAATATTTGCGAAGAATGAAAAATGATAGTGTTAAGTATGAGCTGGATGCTAAACAAGGATTATTTGGAAATCTTAAGAGCTCATGTGTGTAATTTGTCGCTTTTTCTCCCATAAACTCTTAACCTGATTAATATACGTGCTACTTTTGGAAATTAAACTTAAATCAATAATTTTTATGTAGTATATAGCAAAAACTTTAGCCTTAGTTCAAATTTATACTTGAATTTTTCAAAAAGACGTTTTCCCAATATAAAAAAAATGATGAAAAATGCAAAAATATAATAAACATGAACTGTGGGTTGATAAAAGTTTGCTGTATCTTGCCGGCTCACAACCGATGTTACAGCCTTCTAAAGAAAGCCCATAGTAAGAATAATAATCCGAGACTAATAAAAGTTTGCTGCATCTTGCCGGCTCACAACCGATGTTGCAGCCTTCTAAAAGGTCGAGGGTCACAAATTGCATAATGGTTAATATTAAGAATGAATAAAAAGTCTCTTTTTGTTAAATTCAAATATGCTTTTGAACTTTGGCTATTTTATTTTATAAGCTATGTGCATACGGAAAACCTAAGAGTTTATGAAACCCAAGGTCCGTGAGTCCCGATACTAGTCTCTGTGGGGTATCAAAAGCCTGGTCACTTAACCGCAAGGTTGGGATGTGCCGAGACGAAAGTCGCTACATGGGATGATCTCGCCTTCAAACTCATTATTCTCGGATGGAACGTGAAACATAGAATGTTGCAAAACATTGATCCATGGTTGAAATTAAAAATAACACATACACCTAAGATATAAATTGTCGGGAGTGAAAAATTTACATGTTGCAAATATGAGTAGTGTTAGCATCTTACCTCATAATTAACGGTGAAAAGTTTAAGCTTGGTTTGGAATAAGTGAAAAGTCGGGAACGATGAATTTATCCTTTTAGGGTCATTCTCATATCGAAATGCATTTTGTTCTATGATCCCTTAAAGTTATAAAATAACGAAAGTTAAACGTTCTAGTTAGTTGATTAATGTGAAAAATGAAAAATACAAAAAGATGTGTAGAAATAAGTGTATATATATATAAAATGGCAAAGACGGGGATTTTCAAAACTTATGAGTCTTTAACTCCCTTAATGAACACTTAGCTACTTTTCGAGGTTATTAGTCAAGGGTGATCGAGATTCTTAGTTTTTCTAAATGCTTACTTTATAGCATTGCGTGAGGACACGGCAATACATTAGTATGGGGGATTTTTGTATGTGTTAATTACAATACCTTGTGCCTGTAGAAAAACAAGCTAAAAAATAACCCAAAAAACGGAACTTAAAATTGCCAAAAATATGCTTGTTTTGTAATTGGTTGTGCAGGACGGATATCTAGAAAAGGACGGAAATACGAAGCCAAAAGGACAAAATCAGTCACGAATGGAAAGCATGGTTAAAGACAAAGTCAAGACAAAGCCAAGGTCTGAAATGTTAACCAAAGTCTAACCCGACAAATCCAAAAGTCAAGCTTGAAACCAATAAAAAGAAAAAAAAGTTTAGAGACCAAAATGCCATATCCCTAACTTATTTGATGATAAGAAATTGATAGACATGGTTTAATTCTGCATTTTCCTAAAGTATAAACCACAAGGGACCAAATCTGCCAAAGGCAATTTTGTTGTACATCAAAAGGTACTACACTTGCAAACACACTATATAACTTTAGGGGTGTTTCTTGACCAACTGGCCAAACCATTTAACACACGACGAAAAGGCAATAAACTAACTATAACCAGGAAGACTATTTAATGACATAATCCCGAACCCTACCCGTGTTTATAATACTGTATATCTCTTTCACCACTTCTCGCAAGCTCCCAACCCCACATTATGTCCAATTTCATGCTCGTTGACAGTCACCACATGCTACGTACCTCAAAACACCAGTTAAACTAAACCACTCTCATTACACACAACACACCCATCAGATGGTCAATTGCCTCTGGTGGCAATCAAAAACCTCAATTCGGTTCATTGGTCGAGTTCACACAATTTGAACGGGATTCAACATTTTGAGTCGTCGAATTGATGTTGTTGGGGCATTGGTGTTTGCCACGCATGGGACATTTTTGACCTTTGGTGGAGGAGGTGGGCTTTTAGTTTTTTTGTTATACTTAAATATGCTATTTAAAGTTACCCTACAATCCGACAAATATTAACGACACACATAATTATCCTACCCCCCACAATAATCCCAACCTACCCGATATACACCTCGAAGCAACCCAAACCCCTTCCCCACAAAGAACCCACAAACTTCCCCGACTAAACACCCAAACCCACACTCTTCCACCCCAGTGCCCACTGGCAATGACCGTCACAACACGGCCCACACACCAAGATCACCAATAGGGATAATTTAGGGAAAGTAAAAAGATTTTTATACGACTAAGAACTCAGACAAAGGGGGAATACCATGAGGGACTATTTTTGCCATTTCCTAAATCTTACATTAACCACATGGACTAAATTTGCAATAACACCTATATCCTTGAGGGGCCATTTATGACAAAACCCCAAACCCTTACCTTGTTTAAAACACTATACATCTCCCAACCCCATTTCCCGCCAACACCATACCCCACCTCTGTCACCTCCCCCCTCCTCGGATACTGTTCATACCTGTCTAAAACCATCACCACCAGCAAACCCCACCCCCACATGGGCACTCGTCCACCTTGGCAATCCCCAACTCAACCATTGGACAAGAATTTTTAAGGGTTTAGATCGCTTTGATTGGGCAACACTCAAAACCAAGGGCCAGGATTGGTTTTGTGTTTCTACACACACAACAAACACACAAGACCCATTTGTCTCAGCAAACTAGCACAAAAGGAGAAGACAAAGACCAAAGAGAGACCCTAGCCCGTTTCTATAAAAAGCCTTTGTAAGCCCTTGAGGCAAGGAGTGAGTTTTTTTTAGAGAGTAGTAGTAGTAGTTCAGTTTTAAGTTTTTTTAAGCTAGCTTTTATTTACTTGTAATTTCTTTTAAAAGTTTAATGAAAATTCAGATTCATACTCTTTAATTTGTGTTTTAAGTTACTTGTGTTTCTAAAAGCTCAAAAGCTCTCATTTAAGCAATCTTTTAACCTGATTTAAAAAGTTTACAAGAAACTAACTGAAAAAGGAAAATGAGCTGTTGAATGCCAAGCTTATGGATGAATGAGCAGACTTGGATGGCTCATTGGGTTTCTTAGATAGCTTATTTATAAGCTTGAGTAGGTCTTAGAGCTTATTTAGGTATTTATCACTCCTGTTTTGAGCAAGGATCAAAGGTACATTTCTCTTTAATTTTTTTTGTACTACTGTAGCAGTGCTTATTAGCTTATTAAAATGCTTATTTGCCTTGACCTTTTACCTTTTATTGCTTATTAGTTAATGTTTGATAAGTTTCTTCAAAAATTTGAGCTTAAATCAGTCCATAAAAGCTTTTAAATCCGTTTTTAAAAGTCTAAAGGGGTGTTTGGGTCAGCCTTTCAAAACGGGTAAAAATTGTCTTGAGATGGGTTGGAGTCACTCAGCCATCTTTGGCTGAGTGCATTTAGCTCATTTGAGCTTGTTTTTCTAAAAATTGTAAGCAAAAAGTGTAGTTTAAAGCTTTATCAAAGTTTGCTAAAAAAGTGTTAAGACAAAAGTCACTTTACACAGCTTATTTGATTAAGCTGAGTTAAGTCCTTTCATACCTTTGTTTTGAGTCCTCATGTGAGTATCTAAACAAGTTCTTAAAAAGTCTTGAGTCATTTTTTTTCCTAAGTCAAACTGCCAAAAAAAATTAGTGTCATCTTTTAGTAAAAAAGCTCTTTTTCAAAAGCAAAAACCAGCAGGTTTAATTTGTTTTTAGAAAATGAAATTTTGAATATAAGCTCTTCATAAGCCTCTTTTAATCTGTTTACAATTTATTTTTCATTTTGAGCTTATTTGACAGCTTATTTTAAGCTGTCAAATTAAGCCCATTTTTTTAGTTCATTTCCCCTGGTGCTAGGGGCTTATTTTCAAGCCCACTTTTCTAGCTTATTTGTATCTTAAGCCCTTAGTTCTTTTTAGCTTTTTAGATTGCCCTTAGGTCCAGCTATAAGCCCCAACAAGCTCAATCCTTAGGACCCCCTCTAGGTGCTTATTTTTAAGCCCCAAAGTGGACCTCCTTGACTGATTTGTACCCATTGCTTATTTGCTTGTTTGGCTTATCTGTCTGTTTTATCTAGCTTATTTCTATGCATAGGGCTTATTTAGGTTAGGGTAGCTAGTCTCTTTTGCTTATCTTCAGTTTTCCTTAGCTTATTAGTCTCTTAAGCCCTCTTGTTAGCTTTTCTTAAGTCCTTGTGCCTTAAAGCTCAATTAAGCTAGCTGTTTTTTTTACTTGCAATTTTCTGCTTATTTATCAAGCTTATTTCTGTCTTAGATTAGTTTTTAAGTGCTTTTCAAAATTTTAATTTAGCTTTTTAAGTTTTAAGCTTAGCTTATTAACTTTTTGTTCAAAATAGTAGTGGGTGTTAAGTTTTATAAAAAGTTTAAGGGTTTTGTCATAATAAGCTGTTTAACAGCTTATTTCTTTAGATTTTCAAAAAGTGTTTTTATAAAAGTTGATAAGCAAGGGCTTATCAACGTTTTTGCTTTTCAAAGTTTAAAAAAAAGGGGATAAGGGGAAACCCGGGTGAGCAAGACTCGAACCCGGGTCTCAACCCTCATCAACCCTCTTTTCTACAAACACCCTTACCGCTGTGCCCTTGGGACTTCTTCGTTAGAAGCCCAAGTGGTTATTTATTTAACCACAATTTAATAAAATGTGTACACCATAAAAACGGGAGTTTGCTCAACAAGGAAACATAACCGACAACGGTCACAAAAATATTTTTCAAACGACAAATAAAACACTAATTAAATTTTAAATGTCGACGATGAATCTTACGGGAATATGAATAATTATTATGACGTTCGTTCGCATGCTCATCTCACGTGCCGACAAATTCGGGTTGTTACATTCCACCCACCTTAAAGAGAGCGCCGTCCCAGTGCTCGCTCCTTTTTACTCATCTTAACGTACTTGTGATGAGGCGATTTCTCTCATCCTCGACTGTCTTGCATACTCGTATACAAAATTCACGCTTTATTACTTTCGCCTTAACTACTCCAAATGGAAAGTCATCAAAACAAATGGTAATTCATACCAACGAAATCAAATACAAAATCAAAATCAGTCTTATCATAGGAGACAAAACACGCCACAGAAATATATCCGATATAAACAAAATCATGTCGCTCTTTAAAGAAATATTTTAAAGACGAAAGATCGCTCCAAACTTTGCTAGTGATCATACGAAACGAAGCGCCCAACGGTTATCATAACCAATTCAGGCATTATGAACCAAATCCGAAATAATTTTTGCGGATCGGAATCGAAATAGACGTCGTGAATCAAAATTATAAGATACGCTATTAATCGATACCAAAAAGTATTCCATTATCCAAAAACCAAAATACTTATCATAACCAAATACAATACATACGTCGCCCTTCCGGTACCATTTAATAATGCACCACCAGTTGCGAACAAAGATGTAGGAGTACTTATGACCCCATCAAGTGCATTACAATGCTAGCACATAGAGAATCACTTAAACACATAATCACGTACTCGTCATTTTATAATGACTTTACATTCGGTCTAGCTTTTACTTAGACACTCATCTCAGTTGCTCATTATCATACTTAGCAAAAATCATGCTTGCTTAATGATAATAAGCCTTAGCAAAATAACTCATGCTTGCTTACTACGAAGCCCAAGCAATATAACCATGCTCAATTCGAATTCCGTGAGCGCAAACTTATAACCCACATCCTATGCCACCTCCCGGGCAGCTACAAGCAACATAAACGCTTACTATCATTCAAAATCATATAGCACATAACACATAATTCGGCGGCAAAAATCCCGCTATAACACATAAACATTTTCTTGACATCAACCGGGCTTGCTCATTCACACTCGTCACTACATGACTCAACGCTGGTCCTGACTATTCCGAACAGGGAGTCATCGCTCACGCGGAGATTTTTCTCGACGGGTGCTTACGTAGCACATAATTGCTCTTGCCTAACGCGATAATATACGCGGCGGGAAAAATTCGATGAATTTATTACATTGCTCTCTTAATAACGAGAGGCTCTAAAGACAAAAAGGACACTTCATTACTGGCAATGGCCACAAAATCACAATAACATGCTCATCATCGCTTTCGGCTAAGGATGTGAGGTTCGAGACGGAGAAATAATAAAATCAATTCCAATAACTTTCACAAAACAAAAATCCTTTCGAAACTCATGGGTCCACCTACCTTAAAGAGGCGACCACATGATCATAACAACTCTCACATCACCCGGAGTACTTACGACCCCAACATTTTGGCGGCATATGCCAAACATAGATTTATTCACGTAGTAGTCATGTTATTATGACTTCACATATCGGCCCAGTTTTACTTAGGCGCTATAATACATACATTTATCATCACTATCCAACGTTACCCGTCAAAACTTCTTCATCACACGAGCTTGCCGGATGGCGAAGCCTCTTGGCAACGATGTTGTCTTGCTCATAGGTAGGTCCTAATCAATTATCATAGCGTTCACGTTGACCTCTATGTCACGTTGGACGTTGCACTCTTAGGCATACATCTTCTTTAAGTCGCTCGTTGACTTTTTCTCGCGTTCGCGTACTTTGTCATTTTACGTCTGGTGCCATTTTACGGGTGACACAAAGGTGTCTTATCAATTAAAGTCCTATATACATAATTCACGCAATTCACATAGTTAAGCGGCATTAATTCTGCTAATACCCTATAAGATCAACAATTGATCGAAAACAATTCGAAATAAATTTTAGAAGAATCAATTGAGTATCATGGATTTACAACGCGTTTGACGAAACCTTACTTCTATGATCGGCAATTATCATGGTCGGTTCAGATTCCTTTGTTGCTTTTCTTCTTCGGTCATTTAAGTTTTTCTCAGGTGACTAGGTCACATGTCTTCATTGTCTTGACACCGTTATAAGGCTTAAGGCGTCGGTTACTGCATTTACTCATCTAGTATGGGAACAGACGTTACCATTTTGCTAGAA
>BQNB010090708.1:0-10950 GCA_026074375.1 Tanacetum coccineum | reverse complement strand
ATTTTCAAATTATCTATGAAGTTCAGGAGTCATACTCCCAAGCATAAGACAAGTTACCTCATTATAAGCATCATATATAGCATTCCATTCTGCCATCACATTTGATTCAGAATCAGCAGCAGGATGAGGAGGGGGTATAGGTTGTTAAATGACAAATATCTTCTTTTCGACTCTCAAGACTAACTTAAGTCGATGAAGTTAGTCATTGAAATTAATTCCAGAAAGTTTTTCTCTTTCAAACATTGACTTGAATGCCAAATGGTTTATGTTTTGAATAGGTAATGTCATCTACAAAACATAGTTAAAGTTCAAGAATTAGTATTTTCGATAATACTCCTTGGAGAAAATTAACTACCCATGTTTAATCAAATAAATAATTAATTTTCTACAGGCTAGGACCCTACTTGACATACCACCACCACATCAGTTGATCTGCTAGTGATGGTGTATTCAAAGGTAATTGAAGATCAATAATTGCCACATGTACAATTCCTAGAACCTTATAGGACTTACTTTATTACAATAATATACTAGTAAGCATGTTTCATCCCATCTATGCCTCAAATTTAGGGTCTTACCACTAAACCGATTAAGTCGTCCAATCAAGAACTGTGATTATGTAACATTAACGTCTCATGAAAAAGTGTATAATCACCTTGGGATTACGATCTACATACGTCTCACGCATAGTAAAAAGCATCTGCAAGTGTTCTTTCAAATTGGATGGCAATAACTTATTTAAAAAAAGGATATTATATTTGTCATGACAAATATGTATGAAGAAGCATGCATACATCTTCGTATCATAAATTCTAATAAAAAGTTTACTCAATTTAGTTATTTATTACGGTATCACTTATTTTCTATACATCTAATGTATAAATAGTGTTACTTTTTAAAAATTGACGATTCAACGTGTTTTCAAAAACTTAAAGATTTTATATTTTATCGAGGGAAAAGATTAAAGAATGGTTAAAACCATTCAAACCCTAGACCATTCGCGACTTCCTAAATAGTATGTGATGAGTGCTAAAACACACATCTTTTATACCCTGTAAAACACTATAAAACGGACTAAAAATGCAAAAATATGGATAATTATCTTGCCATTATGTTTGTTTGGTATTTTTATGTCTTGCAGGTAAAAAGATTGAAAACGGTGCAAAAACAAGAATTATCGGGCTCAATTTGGTCAAGTTTAATTATTACTCAAAGCTAAGATGAAGTCGTGAAAAATCCTCGAGCATACCAGTAGAAAGAGCACGAGAAAATAAGTCCAACGGTGCCCTCAGATTTTATTGGGCCAGCCCGTTACCCATTTATGGGCCGGACCAGCCCAAAGCCCAACAAGCATGTCTAAGCCCATAACAATAGAAGTATAAAATCTGTTTTTAAGACGTTGACGTCAGCATGACGTCAGGTCACGTGCGGTTAAATAAATTGAAGATGGTCACGTGATGGAGCACTTCTTTGGTGGGAGCGAATAGGACGACGACACGTGGCTAGGGAAAACATATTACTCATTCTTCACTTTGCAACAGATTCAATCAATGGCCAAAATATATGCTTACAATTTAAGCAATGAAAAAGGACGTGTGTCGTCTCATAACTGGCTGGATCAAATGAGTACAAGGTGGCAATCCGTGTGCTAATGATTGGTGATCAATGATTGGCCAATCATGCACCCAATGATGAGGACTATTTTACAATTCTTGTCCCTCTCTCACCCTATATAATCACACATCACCCCTCACTTTTCACTACCTAGGCTTTTAGTTTTTATAGTTGTAGTTTAGCTTCTTTAGCTTATTAAAGATTTGTATTAGCTTATTTCATTTTTCTTGCTTATTGTACTTACTTATTTCACATGCTTAATTGTTTGATGTTATAAAAATGGGTTGAAGTTGATTTAAAGATCTTGGTTTGCTTATCATTTCCTTACTCGATCGTTATTATTGCTCTTTGTGTTAGCTTATTCAATAAGCTATATTTTCGTGCTTATTTTTGCATCTTATTATTCTCAAAAGTTCTTGATGACTTAGAAAATGATTCCTATAAGCTTTCTAAGCAAATACGATTCATTCTAAAAGTTCTTAGGCACTTTTCGAAATAATAAGCCATAATAAGGTCGATTATAGCTTATTTGTGTGCTAATCTCATTTTTGATTTGATAGAAGCTCATATTTTATGTTAAGATAAGTTTCTAATTAGCTTATTTGAATTCGCATGAGCTTATATTGCTAGATCAAGTTTTTGTGAGCTTATTTATAGGGATTTAAGTTTTTAGGTACTTATAGGATTTTAAATTCCTTTATGCTGTTTTCGATATGCTTATCAGTTCTTATTAATGATGTTTAAATGCTTATCAGTCTAGTTCCACATTTTAATGTTAAGTTTTTGTTTTGGCTTAATTAACTTTTTTAAGTGACAAGAATAAAAGCTATTATCTAGTTGTTGGTTGGACTTTCGAGCTTATTTAGCTGAGTTGTGATCTTTTGTGAGTTCAAAATCAATTTCGCTTTAATTAATGAATGGATAGCTTAATAGTTTAAATCTAGATTGCTGAAAATTCATTTTGGCTTATTACTACTCGTTTTTGCTTATTAGTGCTTTTGACATTAATTTTTCACTCATAGCTTATTCGTGTTTGGCTTAGTCGTTCATTAAACAAGTTTTCGTAAGACTAAGATTCAGTAATTTAGTCGAATCTGTTAGTTGAGTTTATTATAGTTACTAAAGTTGTTAAGCAAATTAATGAAACTAGTTCTCATATGTTGATACTATTGACTGGGTCTCGTTTGATTTCTTTGGGCCACGTGATTTGATTAGTAATTGGGCTTTAGTGTAAATTGATTTAGGCTGTGTTTGTTCTATAACCTATTGGACCAACGTTTGGTTTGAGAAAATTAAATTGGATTTGTGTTGTTTGGGCCTTGTGGTTTTATAGCAGAAGGTAGAAATTGCATGTTGTGGTATAATTGTTTTGTTAACAGTTTTTATTTTTGTATTTTGAATTTTGGTACCGGTCATCTCATGAGGCGTGGAGCTTAAGGGTTTATTTAGCTAGACCGAATTTGATTATTTGTTTTAGCTAAATAAACCGAGTAGTATACGTTTATTTACGGGTCTTCAATTCGGTTCCATTTTCTATCCTTTTTCAATACAATAGTGTAGTTTAGATTAAAAAAAATTGCTTTGCTTATTTTTCGTTATGAGTAGCGAGTAGTTTTATTAGTGCTTGTTAAGTGATATTTATGAATTGGGAATTAAGTGTGGATTTGAAAAAGGTTTAATTGATTAATAATTTGTCGGATTATTTAGATTTGTAAGTTGATTGTTCAAAGGGCAAAATCTGGAGAATTATTAAATTACACATCTAGTAATTATTTTCTTTTTAAGAGATCGTTTTCAAAATAAACCAACCTTGTGAGAAAATTATCTTTTCTAAAGATTAGAATTCGTTAATAAACCTAAATTCACACATAAGGAACTTTTCACATCACTTAGCAAGCATATTAGTCATTTATATCTTTTAAAGCATATTTGTCATTTATATCTTTTAGATCAATTTTAGTTTAATCTTGTAGTTTTAAATCCTAGAATTAATATTAGTTTATTTCTTAGTATACAAATAGTTTAAAACCAAAACCAAAAATTTGAATAACAATCAAGCTCGATTTACAACTTGAACGCAGATTTCCATTCACCTCTCACCGAGGAGAACGATACCCATGTTGATTACTTATTATTCTTTCCTAAGAATAATATGTATGATACTTTGCTTACGTACACGTATTTGTATTATATATATATATATCATATATATATAATCAAATAATATATATTATATATATATATATATACTATATTTATATATATAAAAAAAATTATATTAAAGAGGGGTTTTTGCAAGGTTTATCAAATGGCTCCGCTGCCGGGGAGAGGTGTAGCGATTTTTACTGGATTGTTTGTGTTCAAGCCTTGAAGATCCTTTCTTCGGAAAGTTTATTTTCGTTTTTATAAAAAATATAAAAATCCAAAAATATTTTTCTTTTTCTTTTATTTTATTTTTTCTTTTCTTTTATAAATATTAAAAAATACCAAAAATATTTTTCTTTCTTATTTTTATTTCTATTTCTTTTCTTATGTATTATTTTCAAAATTTAAAAATATTCTCCTTTACCTTCTTATTCTCTATATTGTTTAATTCTAATGACGTCATATTATCAACCTAGTTGCTACGGGTGTGGAGGTCCTTTAGAAGGTTCGATTTGTCGACAATGTAATTGCGAAAGGTGTGGAAATATGCTTTATGGAGGAATTTGTTTTCATTGTAAATATGATACAAATCCAAATTCTCTCAATTTTTCCGACTACCCTCCACAACCCCAGTACGAGACGAATATTTGTGAGTTATGTGGAAACGATGCTCATAATGGTTACGATTGTCCACCTCAAGTTCCGTTTGTTTACAATCAGAACCCGTGGTTCGATCAAAACTTCGATAATAATTTTCCACTAACTTCACCGAATTTTTCACAACAAAATCTTGTTTATGAAAACTACGGGGGTCCTCATGCGACTTTTCAGTGTCAACCGATGAATCAAAATTTTGATCCTAATTTTTGTGATAATCCAATTTATTCTGGTTTTGACCAATATCAACCCCCGCAGTTTTTCGTCACTCAAAGATCGAATAAGGATATGTTGCTAGAAATGGCAAAGGTAGTTAAAAATAATCGAATCCTTTTGAGTATGGGAGTATTGTTGGCTAAGGAAAGGATTCTCAAATTAATTCAAGTTTGGGACGAAAATCAAATTAAATCATGGAGGGTGCCGGAATTGCTACTTCAACTTTTGGATGATTCACGAACTATTAATGAAAGTTTAAAACAACATGAAGAAAAGCGTATTGAACGTGAGCAAGCGGCTAATCTGGCAGTTCAGGAAGAGCAGGAGGAGCAGGCAACTCAAAGTTTTCTTCTAAATTGGAATTTTCCTATGGTTGACGATGATGAATATACGATTATATATAGATCGTCTAAATCAATCACACCAGACTTACCAACCGAGGAGCCCGATACCTCTCTAAGTATGGGGGACGAGCATCTTGGCACTAATCTGGAAACGGAATCGGACGAAGTAATAAAGTCTAGTGTCGAGAACCTCGTCCCAAACTCAAGAGAGTTCGAAGGTATTTCCGACGATTCGTGTGATGTGCCTTTTTGTGAAAATTCTCCTCCTCTTGATGTTTTCAACGAGCACTTTGATATTTTCTCCAATTTTAATGATGATTCGAATAATGGCGATTCTTTTGAAAACATCGATTACGTTGAGGCATCATCTCTCGAGGACTCTCTCATAATAGGGAATGAGGAACTTAGCACTATTCTTGAAAAGGAATCGGACGAATTCATAAAGTCTAGTGTTTAGGACCTTGTTCCAATCCCAAGTAAGTCTGAGGATTCATCCGGGAGTGATTGTGAGAACGTTTTACCTTCGTGTGAAGGTTTTTCTCCCATTAGTATTTTTGAGGAAAAATCCGTGACTTTCTCTAACCCTCTTTTTAATTCAAATGACGATTTTACCTCTAGTGATGACGAGTCACTATCTGATGAGGACGTTCCGGAAGATAATGTTAAGACTTACTCGAACCCTCTTTTCGAATTTGATGACGAATATATCTCTAGTGACGTAAATCCTCTTTTTGATGAGGTGTTAAAGGACATCGAGTGCATGGTTTATTATGATTCCAATTTTGATGAGTCGACTTTCCTAGTCACACCTCTTTCCGATTCTAATGAGGATGAGTTTTTCACTCCTAGTGACGACGTTGAGCTTCTTCTTCACCATGATCCGTCTATAAGCGTTGTTTCCATTCTCTAGGGGTTCATTGATGAACCGCCTCTCTAAGAGAATGATGATTTATTTGATTTGGAATCAAAAGAAAATGACTGGAAGAAGATTTTGTACGATGCTTCAATTGATGATTTGATTACCGAGGACAAAGTTTTCGACCCTGGGATTTATGAGAAAAATTTTCTCTTACATATGTGAGCTTAACCTTTGAGGATCGCCATTATCTTTCCTTCACATATGTAATTTGAAATTTTCTTCCTTATTTCACTTATCCGGTAGTATCTCTTTTTCTTTTCCTTCGGGAGTGAGGATATCATTTTTGACCCCGACATCTGCGCTTTTCATTTTTCTTCTCATGAGCCGGTGGCATATGAAAGTTCAAAGGAAGTTTGCTCATCTACTTGTTTCATCCCTTATATCACGATGATATGGGGAGAGTCAAGCTAGAGACTCGCACAAAAACACGCGCTTCTCGGGAGGCAACCCGTGTCTTTTCTTCTTTCTATTTTCTTAATTAATAAGTGAGTGTGTTATTTTATAGCCCAAGTGTGGGGGCGTGCTTCTTTCTATGGTATGTGGTTTCGTTTTTGCAGGATTCCTTAGGATCATGAAGACACGTGCTTGTTTTCAATCCTCCAATCATCCGGTCTTCGATCTTCTGCTTGTTTTGGAATCCTCAATCCTGATCATGTATATGTATTGTGTTTCCCTTTTCACACTTGGAATTTTTTTTGCATTTGCCTTTTTCGTTCCTAAGTGTGGGGGTAAAACCCGATATTTTTGAACATTTAGGCCAATGTTCCATTCTAAGTGTGTGGGGGGGGGGGGGATTTCTATCGAAATGTGATCATACCTGTGCCAGCTGTGTTCCCTCGCAACCCCGTTTTGAACAAATTAAAATTTTTTATTGTGTTGTTTGCTTAAAAAAAATATGAAAATATAAAAATATAGAAATAAGTAGTCCCGTAGAACTAGGTAGCTTTTGACTTGACCGAGTTTTAAACTCTAGCTTTCCCCTTAGATTTTTAGACTTAGCGTTTGATTAACTTTAAAATTTTGCAAAGAACGAAAAATGATAGTGTTAATTATAAGTTAGATGCTAAACGTAAAGTAGTTGGATCTCTTTCAAGCTCATAAGTATTAATTGTGGCTTTTTCTCCCATTAGCTTGTCTCACTTATATGCATAAATGTTTGATAATTAAGGTTGTCCGGTTCAATTTAATTTTTAGTAACTTCCCTTTGATTTGGAAGTCGATGATTTGAATTTTGGCTTATTATATGTGCCACAAGTTTATTTCTTTACTTATACCTTAAAGAGCCTAAGGGTATATGGTGTAAATAATATTACTTGATTTATGTCTTAAAGAGCCTTAGGGTATATGACACGAATTAAGGCAAAAACAACAAAAGCCAAAATTTCATTCACTTCATCGGGTTTTCAAGGATAGGGGTGGAAGCTAAATTTTATTTTCAACCGTCCTGCTTTATTTTCGGATTTAATAAATATTGAAACATGTCTTAAAGAGCCTTCGGGTATATGACTTAAGTAAAATCTTGAGATACAAAATTAGGATTTGCAGGAGGAAAAGTAAGTACACAATTAGTATTTATGAGTAGTGTTAGCATCTAATCTTATATTTGGCTGTGATTTTGTTTTAAGCTTAGTTTAGGGATTGTGAAAAGTCAAGTATGACAAACTCCTGTTCTTAATGCATTTAAATGAACTTTATAAAAATTATTATCTTAGTTTTTATCATTTAATAAATGGTTAAAACGGGGGTGCTTGTGAATAAAATAATTTTTTTAACCTTTTAATGGACTTTTTTTGTTCTTGTTTGATTGTGAGGGGGTCATAAGTTAATTGGGGATAAAATTATTTTATTTCTAGGTTTGTTTTATTTACATTGCGTGTGGAACCAGCAATGGCTTAGTGTGGGGGAATTTGATGAGTGCTAAAACACACATCTTTTGTACCCCGTAAAACACTATAAAACGGACTAAAAATGCTAAAATATGGATAATTATCTTGCAAATATGTTTGTTTGGTATTTTTATGTCTTGCATGTAAAAGGATTGAAAACGGTGCAAAAAGGGGAATTATCGGGCTCAATTTGGTCAAGTTTAATTATTACTCAAAGCTAAGATGAAGTCGTGAAAAGTCCCCGAGCATTCCAGTAGAAAGAGCGCGAGAAAATAAGTCCAACGGTGCCCTCGGATTTTATTGGGCCAGCCCGTTACCCATTTTATGGGCCGGACCAGCCCAAAGCCCAACAAGCATGTCTAAGCCCATAACAAAAGAAGTATAAAATCTGTTTTTAAGACGCTGACGTCAGCATGACGTCAGGTCATGTGCAGTTAAATAAATTGAAGATGGTCACGTGATGAAGCACTTCTTTGGTGGGAGCGAATAGGACGACGACACGTGGCAAGGGAAAACATATTACTCATTCTTCACTTTGCAACAGATTCAATCAATGGCCAAAATATCTGCTTACAATTTAAGCAATGAAAAATGACGCGTGTCGTCTCATAACCGGCTGTATCAAATGAGTACAAGGTGACAATCCGTGTGCTAATGATTGGTGATCAATGATTGGCGAATCATGCACCTAATGATGATGACTATTTTACAATTCTTACCCCTCTCTCACCTTATATAATCACACGCCACCCCTCACTTTTCACTACCTAGGCTTTTAGTTTTTATAGTTGTAGTTTAGTTTTTTTAGCTTATTAAAGATTTGTATCAGCTTATTTCATTTTTATTGCTTATTGTACTTACTTATTTCGCATGCTTAATTGTTTGATGTAATAAAAATGGGTTGAAGTTGATTAAAAGATCTCGGTTTGCTTATCATTTCCTTACTCGATCGTTATTATTGCTCTTTGTGTTAGCTTATTCAATAAGCTATATTTTCGTGCTTATTTTTGCATCTTATTATTCTCAAAAGTTCTTGATGACTTTGAAAATGATTCCTATAAGCTTTCGAAGCAAATACGATTCATTCTAAAAATTTCTTAGGCACTTTTCAAAATAATAAGCCATAATAAGGTCGATTATAGCTTATTTTTGTGCTAATCTCGTTTTTGATTTGATAGAAGCTCATATTTTATGTTAAGATAAGTTTCTAATTAGCTTATTTGAATTCGCATGAGCTTATATTGTTAGATCAAGTTTTTGTGAGCTTATGTATAGAGATTTAAGTTGTTTAGGTGCTTATAGGATTTTAAATTCCTTTATGCTGTTTTCGATTTGCTTATTAGTTCTTATTAATGATGTTTAAATGCTTATCAGTCTAGTTCCTCATTTTAATGTTTAGTTTTTGTTTTGGCTTAATTAACTTTTTAAGTGACTTTTGAGCTTATTTAGCTGAGTTGTGATCTTTTGTGAGTTCAAAATCAATTTTGGTTTAATTAATGAAGGGATAGCTTAATAGTTTAAATCTAGATTGGTGAAAATTCATTTTGGCTTAATACTACTCGTTTTAGCTTATTAGTGCTTTTGACATCAATTTTTCACTCATTGCTTATTCGTGTTTGGCTTAGTCGTTCATTAAACAAGTTTTCGTAAGACTGCGGTTTAGTAATTTAGTCGAATCTGTTAGTTGAGTTTATTATAGATACTAAAGTTGTTAAGCAAATTAATGAAACTAGTTCTCATATGTTGATACTATTGATTGGGTCTCGTTAGATTTCTTTGGGCCACGTGATTTGATTAGTAATTGGGCTTTAGTGTAAATTGATTTAGGCTGTGTTTGTTCTATAACATATTGGACCAACGTTTGGTTTGAGAAAATTAAATTGGACTTGTGTTGTTTGGGCCTTGTGGTTTTATAACATAAGGTAGAAATTGCATGTTGTGGTATAATTGTTTTGTTAACAGTTTTTATTTTTGTATTTTGAATTTTGGTACCGGTCATCTCATGAGGCGTGGAGCTTAAGGGTTTATTTAGCTAGACCGAATTTGATTATTTGTTTTAGCTAAATAAACCGGGTAGTATTCGTTTATTTGCGGGTCTTCAATTCGGTTCCATTTTCTCTCCTTTTTCAATACAATAGTGTAGTTTAGATTAAAAATGTTTTGCTTTGCTTATTTGATCGTTATGAGTAGCGAGTAGTTTTATTAGTGCTTGTTAAGTGATATTTGTGAATTGGGAATTAAGTGTGGATTTGAAAAAGGTTTAATTGATTAATAATTTGTCGGATTATTTAGATTTGTAAGTTGATTGTTCAAAGGGCAAAATCCGGAGAATTATCAAATTACACATCTAGTAATTATTTTCTTTTTAAGAGATCGTTTTCAAAATAAACCAACGTTGTGAGAAAATTATATTTTCTAAGGATTATAATTCGTTAATAAACCTAAATTCACACTTAAGGAACTTTTCACGTCACTTAGCAAGCATATTAGTCATTTATATCTTTTAAAGCATATTTGTCATTTATATCTTTTAGATCAATTTTAGTATAATCTTGTAGTTTTAAATCCTAGAATTAATATTAGTTTATTTTTTAGTATACAAATAGTTTAAAACCAAAACCAAAAATTTGAATGACAATCAAGCTCGATTTACAACTTGAACGTAGATTTCCATTCACCTCTCACCGAGGAGAACGATACCAATGTTGATTACTTATTATTCTTTCCTAAGAATAATTTGTATGATACTTTGCTTACGTACACGTATATGTATTCTATATATATATATAATATATTAAGAGGGGTTTTTGACGAATATCAGTATGCAAGGTAAGGAAACTACAACGTAGTTACGTATTATAGGGTAATGGTATCTACAAGACCGAAGTCTTGATGAGTCTCCCCGAACCTTATCCTTGCAACTAAGTAGTACTTTTGCAAATTACGTCATTGATAAAAATAAAACTTTAATTTGAAAAACATATTATGAACTATAAAGGTTCATAATAAATATGATTTCATAATTATTAGTCATGTTGATATTTAATTTTCGAAAAAACCTTTTTGTTTTCTAACAAGTCAAAACTTAAAATAAAACAATATAAACACGAAACTAATACACATAACAATTATTCAAAACAACACTTAACAATTAAGTTATGCAAATATC
>BQNB010090707.1:11234-27074 GCA_026074375.1 Tanacetum coccineum | reverse complement strand
CTTTTTACTTAATGCATCAACCACTACATTCCCTTTTCTTGGATGGTAACGAATCTCACTGTCGAAATCACTAAACAATCCAATCCACCTCCTTTGACGCATATTCAACTCTTTCTGATCGAATATGTGTTGAAGACCCTTATGATCCGTATAGATGTCACTCTTTGTTATGTACAAGTAATGCCTCTAAGTCTTAAAGGAACACACTATTGCTCCCAATTCTAGGTCGTATGCTGTATAATTCTTCTCATGGATCTTTATTTGTCATGATGCATAGGCGATTACCTTCCCTCTTTGCATGAGTACACAACCTAATCCTTGATTCGACGCGTCGCGGTAAACTACAAACTCTTTGGATCCATCAGGAAATGACAATATTGGTGCATTTCACAAATTGTCCTTCAACGTCTGAAAAGCTTCCTCTTGTTCCTTGGCCTACTCATACTTCTGATTCCTCTGAGTCAGTGAAGTAAGGGGTTTAGCAATCTTAGAAAAATTTGCGATGAAACGTCGGTAGTAACATGCCAATCCTAAGAATGATCGTATCTCGGATGGTGTCTTAGTTACCTTTCAATTCTTCACTGCCTCTATCTTACTAGGGTCCACGTGAATTCCATTACTGTTAACTATGTGTCTGAGAAAATGAACTTCTTGTAGCCATAATTCACACTTGGAAAACTTGCCAAACAACTTCTTCTTTTTTCAAGAGTTCCAACACTAACTTCAAATGAACCTCATGTTTCTTCTTAGACTTTGAGTAGATCAAGATATCATCAATAAACACAATGATGAACTTGTCTAAATACGGCTTGCACACCCGGTTCATCAAGTCCATGAAAACCGCTGGTGCATTGGTTAACCCAAAAGGCATAACCGTAACTTAATGTGTCCATATCGCGTCCTTGATGTCATCTTTGGAATATCTAATTCATGCACTCTCAGCTGATGATAACCGGAATGAAAATCTATTTTCGAGAAATAACGCGAGCCTTGCAGCTGGTCGAACAAGTCGTCGATCCTAGGGAGATTCTTGGTGGTCATCTAGTCCAACTCTCGATAGTCTATGCACATTTGAAATGAACCGTCCTTCTTGAACAACACAGGTGCTCCCCACGGAGAGTGACTTGGTCGAATAAAACGTATATCAACGAGTTTTAAGGGTTACGAACTATCGAATAGGGTAGCAAACATATATCGAATCAAAGGCTAGAAAACATATAAGGGATTTCACATATGAAAATAGATGCGGATCAAATGTCATAAGAATCCTTAAAAGAAAGGATAGAATATATGTACCGATAGAAAACGCAAATGAAAGAATCAACAAGCGTACCACGACAAAAGGAACACATAACGAATAACAATACGTATCAAGATTGATAAATGAAAAGATAGGATTCTTATACCAATAACCGACTTTACTCGAAAGAACCAACTAAATAATATTTTTATAAAAATTTATTTAAAATAATAAATAAAGTCGTTTTAATTATAAAAATCATTTTAAATATAAAAAAATCGTCTTAAATATAATCTTTATAAAATTTATTTTAATCAAGGTTGTCATAAAAATCTAGAGATAGTTATCTAACGATGTATTGCATCTTACCACTATGAATCATTTTAAACCTACTTTTCATAATAGAAATAAAATTAATTAACCACAAAAAAAGAGTTTCGTATCTTATTTGTATAGACCATTTTAAACATATTTTATTTACAAAAATCATTTTAAACATGGTATTGACAGTCAACCTGTATCACATCGTTTTATAAAAATCATTGTAAACATAGTTTTCTTAAAAATAAAGAGACATTCACATAAAAGCGATGTCATAACATATTTATAAAATCATTTCAAACATAGTTTTCCCCAAACACCATCAAGATATACTTCAAAAGGGTTTTTATAATTCGACATCAATATAAAATATGTTACTCAAACAAAGGACATCGTAATACCAAAAGGGATTGTAAAATACCGTAAAGACTCTAACACAATTTTATTGTTTGAAAGCGAAAGAAAGTACCAGGAACCATATGTCCGAATAACAGTGACACGAACACGCACAAGAGAAATTCATACAAAGACATTACGAACCAAAAGAAGAATGTAAAGACTCATCCGTACTCACGATCAAAAGAACAACCATTGAAAAGCGTCGGTACTAACATGCTGTAACATGTTACGAAAACCGATGGATATATAAAGAACGGAGTAATTATTCGCACTAATATGTTAGGAACAATTAGTACTTAAAATAAAATTTTGATACTCATACGAGTAATCAATGCAACGGAAGAACCAATGAAACTCACCAATATCTAAAGAAGCAGATCCGAACAACCAATATTCATCAAGACGCCGAATAGGAAAATTAGGATATCCATACTAACATGGTACGAGCAAGGGATGCTAAAATTAGAGTTAGAAATCCGAACGAAGTATTGAGGAAACGAACAAACCCAACAATCATAATAGTAGCAATAACAGGAATCCGGGGTATCCACAAGCGATAGATAAAATAGAAACTTACTAACTACACAACTATACATATCCTAACTACACATAATACAACATCTTACACTACCACCTAACAAGCAAACACCGATCAATGCAATCATGGTCACAAGTCTACGTGTGTGATACCTTTATAATTATGTGGGCCACCTATAATTAAAAGTGCATCCTTTTACATGTGTACTTGCTTTCAAGAGTACACATCTCAGTGATAATATACATATATGCACATATACCGCATTCCACATCTTAAACCACTCAAATATAACATAGAAACGATGCTCTATCAAATAAATATTTATTTATATAAAGATAAAATCGAAAACGACAGAAAGAAAATGAAGGCCTCGAAGTGCCCAAAAATACGTAATATCTAAAGGAAATCATCGATAGCAACATGTCGAGGTAAAAGACGAGATAAACTTATGTTGGGCCTCGCTTGGGTTTGACTTTGCTTTCGCAAGAGTCACCCGACTCCGCGGGTCTAAACCTGCTACGAGCACCCAACAGGAGATCTAAGTTGGCCTTCTCCTCTGACTCTTCTAACTACCCTTCCTCCTTTGGTTCCTCGAGAGGCTCCTCCTCAATTTGCACCTCTTTTGGATCTTTTGATATCGAGTAGCCCGTAGGTCGAGATAAAACTCTCAGTAAAACAAGAAAACAAAACGCCTAGATAGCTAAACATATAGATCATATTATGCAGCTATATGAAGGACTCTTAGATTATAGTCTAGGTTTAACTACCTACTTCTCTATAACCATTGGCTCTGATACCAATCTGTCACACCCTGCCAAGGCGAAAACGTGAGGCGTAACGTCATGGGTATCATCACAACACAATGGTGTCAACAATAGAGAGAACGACAATGCACTAAACAAAACAAAAATATAGACACAAAGTGTCATGACAATACCTAGCACAAGAAAGAGGGGTCTTGTATTGAGGTAAAAGAGTCACTCTAATACAAAGACATAAACAAAATATCCCAAAATCTAAAACATTCAATTAACATTCAAAGTATCAATTCAAACAAAGTATGATATGAAAACTAGGAGATAAACTCCACATGCAAGCCTACGGTCTCGCTAGCCAAGCTTCCTAACTTCACTTTCCTTAAGAAACTCACCTGAAAATAATGCTTAAAATGTCAACAAATATGTTGGTGAGAGTCATAGGTTTTAGACACACAATTATACTCATTTCACTATGATTAACAAAACAAGGTATGACAATAATGAACTATCATGACCCTATGCTAGCATGCAACAAAATCAAATCAACACATTCACACACTAGGTAGGCGTACCCATCAGATCCCATGGTACCATAACCAACACTAAGTAGGCGTACTCATCCGATCCTAATCAATATCATAAGTAACACTGAGTAGGCGTAATTATTCGATCCTAAATTAATACCACAAATAACACTAAGTAGGCATACTCATTCGATCCCATTCAATATCAACATGTAACACATTGTCATATAATAGTCATGTAATGTCCATATGTAATTTAAAACACATAATCACAACAATGAAATATTTCAAAACATTTGCAACATTTCCATCCCAATATAAAAACAAAAAAATGGGACTATGAAACTCACCTGATGTACAACTACTTTACAAATTCCTCGCAATCAACTAAACACAAATAAAACACGTGTTACACGAGATTAGGCTAAATGTCCAAGACGATGTAACAATTAATTGATGGACTCCTATGACCATATCATGTTTATAAACCCCTTTACCACAATTCTTATACCTTACTTGTATCCTAATACCCTTAATCCATTTATTTGAGTTTTTTAGCTTTTCGGCAAAATTTTATAGTCACTTCATGACTACAAATAAAATACTAAATCATCAAATTGAGTTTCCCTACTACATTCCCTACCTTCTCAACGGGTTATGAAATACTGTGATTTAAAAAAAAAAAAAATATTGAGCCTAACTAGTTTTTAAAAATTCAACATCACAAAGTACTTAAATTCGAATCTTATTCCACTATCGAAAACTTTAGCTTGATCAGACCCATTTAAACACTTAAGAAAATTCTACAAAAATTCTAAAAAATCATAAACATCATGAACTTGATACTGTAGCAATCCCATCAATTAAAAAGACGTTTTGATATAGTTTTTGACCTCACAAACACAACCCAGAATCTGCCCCAAAAACTCAGATTTGACAATGAATCTTGTAAAATTATTGTGTCTGACTTTCACTCACTTTTAATTCATGAAACCAGCAATTAGACTATCTGTAGATAATTTTAGGCTCAAGAAAATTAAAAAAAGCTATTCGTATGACCAAGTTATGAGTTTTACAAGATGACCTAAAAATCTGTCCAATTTTAATTTTGAATTTAACAACAACTAAACCTAACCAAACGCATCCAAACACTATTAATTACATCCTAATTGATTATTAATGATCATCTTAACATGTTTACTGAATTTTAATAAAACCCTAATTATCCATCAAATCATTGTTACTAATAATAAGGGATTAAACAAGAACGGGATTGAAGATCATACCTAAAACCTTTACGACTAGTCGTTTTAGTAAAATAATATTTATAAAGTGGAAACGTTTATAAATATACTTTTCGTAAAAATGACCTAATTTGGTCGTTTTAAGTCCGTTGCCGCGTTCTTACGCCCACGTCTTCGTATAAGAACGAGTGATCAAAAATAAAACATTTTCAAAGTTTGTGATATTCTGTGATGAATATGTTTTTTACTGTTTCGCATATTGGACAGCATTTTTACACTCGGTTTTTTAGTTTTAATTAACGAAAACCCGTTTTAGAGAAAGGAGCCGTCTCTATTCTTATAGCTCCGTTTTTAGTGATTCTTTCAAACAACATCTCGTAATTAAAAAAGTTTTTATCAGAATATTGAATGTTATAAAGTATAAGTGTTCTGAAATGAAGCGTACTTTTTATAAAAATTTGGTTTATAAAAGTATTAACTAATCGTAAACTTATAAATGCTTATCTTCTCATCGATATTATCGTTTTTCGAGTCTTTAAGACCCATCGATCCTTGTGACATTAGTATTTTATAAAAACATAAAACTAGATGTAATTTTCGAATTACAAAACATCCCCTAGGATATTAATTTTTCCAAAATGTGTTTAAAACTTGTTTATGCATTAGTTATTTAGTAGTTTACTATAAAACCCTAATTACTATATGTAACATATTGATTACTTATATTAATGTTACCCATTAGTCCATATATTTTTTCCATTTGTCCCATATATAACAAGTTTAACAATTTACTTTCTATTATTTTCACATGTGAAGATTAAGTAACCTTATAAAACCCTAATTTAACCTAAACATGTTTATACTTAATCCATAGGTTAACATACTTTTACATTTATTTTTCCATGATATATATGACCATATGACATAAGAATAAGTGCATAAAATCATAAGCATAAATGAAAACTCATTTTACATATTAAAAAGTCCTTAGTGGTGATTATAGCCATAAATAACATATAATACATTAGAAAAAAGATAAAAAAAGTATGAAGGAATTAGGGAAAAGACCTTTTTAAAAAGGGATGAGTTAAGAGATGAGAAACAAGTTCTAAACCCGTGTTTAGTTCAAAATCAAAGCTTCAAGCTTAAATAACCCTAGATTAGTTTTGAAACCTTCTAATCTTCCCTTTTCTTCCTTAAATCATTGCCAAATGAGATGAACCAATGCTTGAAAGCACTTAGTATCCTTAGGATTGATGTGTAAAGGTTGTCTAGATTATAGGAAAATTTTCGTATTTTTGATTATATGAGCTTATTTGGCCGTGGGGTTTTGGCTAGGAAAAAAGAGTGAAGAAAGAAAGAAAATATTTGTCAAGTAAAAGGGTGTAAAGAAACATCACACATGAAGCTTTGGTATTTATAGTGATAATATCTTATAAACCTAACCATGTTACATTTCTAACCATGGTTAGTGAAATGGTTGGTAATTATGTCTCTATAGCGACGGGGGGACGAGTGGGTGGGCGTAATATCTAGATTTTATTATAATATCTACGCATATTTAATAATATCTAGAATATTAGGGCAAGTGATAATTCTGACCTAATCATCAAAAATTTGGCCACATACTCAAATTAGTGATTTGTTATATTTATTAATTTGAGTATTGGGTATAATCGTGGGTATTTGTTTAGGCGTAGTTAGGTTTTGGAACTTCCGGGAATGCCTAAACGCATTTTATCGTGAAACGTAAGCATTTTACGTAACCAATAAAAGTATGATGAACAAAGTTATTAATTATCCTCATAATAATCATATAACACTTGCTTGATGTAAACATTTAATTGTTTAATGCCCGTTTACATTGTATGATCATTTTCAGTCTACGCGATTTAGCTTAACGATTAAAATTAAAAGCGAACGCGTACGAGAAAAAAAATAAATAGTGAAATTAAATAGTATTGTAAATGACCTGAAAATACGGAATGTTACAAGTCCTTCCCCGTTAAATGAGCTTGTCCTCTAAGGCTCAAGTTGCGACATATTTGACGAGGTAACGGGTTTCGAGAAAAATGCAATATTTTTATCCGGAATTGGTCTTCTCGTTCCCAGGTATACTCAGCTCCTTGCCGAGAGTTCCAACGAACTTTGACCAATGGGATTCTTCTTCGCTTTAGCTTCTTCACATCTCGTTCCACGATCTCAAGAGGTTGCTTCAACTAAATGAAGATTTTCACATCAATCTCTATCTCATCCAAAGGCACTTTGAACATCTTCTTGGCTCCCCAAACATTTCTTGATGTTGACCACATGAAACGTGTCTGAACACAACTTAGCTCCTCGGTAACTTCACCGAAAAGTCCACCGGTTCCAACACGCTCGATGATTTCAAATGGGTCCGACATGATCATGGTGCGGAGTTATCCTTTCTTACCAAATCGTACCACTCCCTTCCAGAGATACTTCAGTACCACTCGTCTCCACTTCGAATTCAAGAGTAAGGATGAGTGATGGTGGGGAATTCTTCCTTACGTCTCTTATCAGCATAGCTTTTCTGGCGACTTCTTGCCGTTTTCAATCTTTCCTTGATTTGAAAAATCTTTTCAGTCGTTTCTTGCACAATTTCTGGTCCAATAAGCTACTTTCTCTCCAACTCATTCCCATATTATGGGGGATCTACATTTCCGCCCGTACAGAGCCTCAAATGGTGCACACTTAATGCTTGTGTGGTAACTGTTATTATAAGAAAACTCAATCAATGGAAGATGAGTATCCCAATTGCCACCAAAATCCATAACACAGGCTCGAAGCATATCCTCCAGCGTCTAAATAGTACGCTCACTCTGACCGTCGGTCTGAGGGTGGTAAGCTGTACTCATGTCTAGTCTTGTACCCAATGCTTCCTGAAGAGCTTGCCATAAGTATGGATGACGTGAATCGACACATCACGGTCGAAAAATATTTGACATCCCTAAACCGCACACCATGTCTCGCTACAATCTTGTTGACATAAATCTTTGCCAGCTTCTCTGTTTTGTAGTCTTCACGAATAGGTAGGAAGTGAGCCGACTTGGTCAGTCTATCCACAATGACCCAAATCGTAATCATACCCACTGCTGCTTTTAGGCAACTTTGTGATAAAGTCCATTGCTAACTTTTTCCCATTTTCCACTCAAGAATATCAGTGCTGAAGAAAGTCCTGAGGTTCTGGTGTTCGCATTTAATCTTAGAGCATGTAAGACACTGCTAACGTACTCAGCAATGTCTCTCTTCATACCAGGCCACCAATACAAGTCCCTCAGATCATAGTACATATTAAATATCTGCACCCGGATTAACTGATATCTGGATTATGACTTCATCCATGATTATATTCCTTACATCTCCAATTGATGGAAAACCAAATACGATAAAGAGATAAATTTCACCATCCTCGTTGCTCAAAGTGCCTTTTCTAATCCTCTTAGCCATTCAGCTGGGGCTTTGAGATCCTTGGAAGCTTCTCCCTTGTGCTTCCAAAATCTTAGTCTTAAGTCCAGAATGAATAGTAATACTCATGCACTACTCGTCCTCGCTTGAGTCTTTCTTTTCTGCGCAAAGGGGCATCTGCCACCAACATTTTTGCCTTGCCTGGGTGGTATTTGATCTCGCATTCAAAATCACAAAGAAGCTTGATCCACACGCCTTTTGCGCAAATTCAACTCATTCTGATCGCATAATGTACTGGAGACTCTAGGGTCAGTGTAGATGACACTTTTCGTACCATAAAGATAATGTCCTCCAATTTTTAAGGGCAACAACCACCCGCACCCAATTCCAGGTCGAGGGTGGTATAATTATTCTCATGTATCTTCCAACTGCTTGGAACGCATATGCTATCACTTTGGCCATTCTGCATCAGCACGCTACCCAAAACCTTGTTAGATGCATCACAATAGACCACAAAAGTCATTCGGGTCCATCGGGGAGTGGTAACACAGGAGCATTTGCATAATTTCCTTATCGTTTCTGCCTTCAGAATTTGGAAAGCTTCATCTTGCTAATCGCCCCACACATATGCCTTATTCTTTTGAGTCAACAGGTGAGGGGATTGCGATCTATGGAGAAATTTTCGAATAAACCTCGTAGTATCCTGCCAATCCTAGAAATGAACGGATTTCTGTTGGTGACTCAGGGGTCTTCCATTCTTGACTGACTCAACCTTGCTAGGATCCACGTGGGATACCCGTCTCACGGTTGACCCCATGTCATTAGGAACTGAACTTCCTTGAAACCAAAATTCGCACTTGAAAATTTGAGCGTACAACTTCTCCGTCTGAGTAAATCTAAATTGTCTATCAGGGTGACTCGTGCTCATTCTTTCTTACTTGGAGTAGATTAAACTGTCCGACAATGAACGACAATTACGAATTTGTCCCAAATACGGCTTGCAGACCGGTTAATTAAGTCCATAAATAAATGGCTGGCGCGTCTGTCATACCCAAATGGCATGAACTGCTGAACACAAGTAAGTGGCCCATATTCGGGTTCTAAACGCGGTCTTCGGTATATCATCTTCTCGGACACTCAACTGATGAATCCGGAACGAAGTCTATCTTGGAGAAAGCAACACGGCACCTTTGTAATTGATCAACAAGTCATCAATTCCTGGGAAGATGAGGGTAAAAGTTCTTTATCTGTCAACTTGTTAGTTCCCTGTATCAATACACATTCCATCGAACCTCCTTCTTCTTGACAAAGAGCACAGGTGCTCCCCAGAGGTGAGTGACTTGGTCGAATAAAACCCTTCTCCTTGAAGTTCTTTGGAGCTGGTTCGGACAATTCCCGTAACAATTTTGAATGGGCTAACCGGTAATGGCGATCTAACAACTGGAGATCGCGCCTGGGATCTATCGATTGCAAAATCTAACCTCCTCACCTCATGAGGTAAACCCAAACAATCACTGGACATACTTTCGGTAAACTCGTACGATACGATGGTCATCAAGCTTTTTCTCATCAGCCTTGATACATGCAAGTGATCCAAGATCCTTTTCCGGCCTCTCGCCTTGAACTTCAAGAATCTCGCCATTGGAAGAGGAATACGGACAATCTTCTCATAACAATCGATGAGAGCTCGGTAGTATGCCAACCAATCCATTCCAATGATAACATCAAAACTTCCTAGTCGGGTTGGCAACAAGTCTATATATTGAAACGTGCTTTAATCAGACTAAGGTGCAACTACATGAAAATGGATTTGGTGCTAACAAACATTTCCGTCTGCTACTTCCGATTCATATAACTAGTGTTCAAAGCGTTGGGCAATATCAATAAAGGCTAAACACAGACGATACCAAAACTCTCTCAGCACCAAATCAAAGAGAAAGACAAGCGTATGATCCATTAAGGAGAAACGTACCCGGACCAACCTTCGATTCTGCTGCTGATTTTCCACCACCACATAACTCTACACGAGCTCCATCAACAACTGGTTCCTTGCTTTTGGACACTTGTCCTTGTAGTGTCCTTTCTCACCACACCCGAAGCATGTCATATTTTGTAGGAAGTTATTACCTGCACCCTGAACCCCGAATCTACAATCCTTCTCTAGGTGACCCATTTTTTGACATTTCTGGCACCTTTGAGGACACGGTCCATGATGATGTAAGTTGCATCGATTGCACTTTGGTAAATTTCCAGCATAAAAATCTATCCTCCAGCTGGGGGACTTGCAGCAATGCCTGACATGTTTCCTGTCTCCAACTCCGATCCTGTTTTGTTAGCAGGGGATAATTATAGTTTTCGGTTACGGTTCGGTTGTTGTAGTGGTTATTGTTGTAGTTATGGTTATTGTTATTGGTGTCCTTTTGGTTTTCTTCCCATATTCCTTTTATTACTTCACAATTCTAGCTGCCTTACCCTGAACGATTGCTCACCAGTTGCACGGGCCATGTTTGGAATTGCCTCAGCAAGGTCGCAGCTTAGAAAAGTGATATTCTTGATTCTTCAGGAAAACCACGAATGGTACTTTTCCAATCTTCTTGGTTTCAGTGGGCATCAATTCAGGACAGCATCAGAACTAGTTCAAGAAGCGATTGCTGTAAGCCTCGATATCATGCTCCTTTCAGAGTCAGAGTCCAGAATCATCTTCTCCATCTTTTCGAATTTCGGGATTGCTGGGCAGTATTTCAGTCATCCTCAGAGCTTTCACGTTGCTCCAGGGGAATCTGTTACATTAGCGAGTCCTAAGTCCAGAACCATTCCGTCCACCAAGGTTAGGGCATACGACCCACGAACGACCATAGCAAACTTCACTTTGACATCTTCAGCACTTTTCAACTCTTAAGACACTAGCTCTATCTTTTCCGAACCATAACGTTTCAGTTTCTACTACGCCTTCATCCCCTTAAAGAGTGAGCTTTGCATTCATAAATTCTTATACGAACATCCATAGCATCTCTGGCCAAACATTCCCTCCAGATTTGATGATACCAGATCCACCAGTATTGTTTATGAGTCATCTCTGTCTTTTCATATTTTCAATGGCATTTGCCACACGCCTTTCCCAATCTTCCTAACGGATTTCTTCTTAAATCTCCTGGGCGGCATGATTCTGGAAACATACGTGTACAATTCGTTAAGAATTTGTAAAGGTATGCAGAGTTATAGGGATTGAATTGAATAGGAGAAAATGAAATAGAAGGATATGTTAATAATCATAATTTACTCAGGGTATAATAATTGACTGATAAGATAGATATGATATGTCAAAAGTATAGACGTAAGAGATCGAATTTAAAAACCAAGTATTAAATATATATAAGTTATATATAATGCAATAATGATAATCAGAAAAGCAAGTAAGGATCGGGGAATACGCGCGTGGATATCGGATAGCGATGAAGGATTCTGTAAATAGAAATGAAAGAAAAGAAAATCTTTAATGGGGCAGGTGGGGGGGTGATGGTAGGGTGTAGTGAAGGAGGCGGGGGGGGGGGGGGGAGGTAGGTTTTGAAAATGACCTAGTTCTCTATGACTTCAGCTCTGATACCATCTGTAACACCTCCAAAATCAGGTAGCAGCGGAATAGTAACATTGGGGTGCTACTTCAAGTACAACAAACAAGATATAGGAAATGACCAAGAATGGACGTTTTAAGATAATATTTCATTTATAGCAAAATATCAGAGTTAATACATTAGGTCCCATAAGTTTTTTGAGTCATAACATCAACCATACATTTAAAACAAAATCTCAAAAGAGACTTAAGTTTTATGAAATACAAAAAGGTTGCATATAATTTAGATAAACACAACTCCGTCTTCATTGATTATCCGCCACGGCTCCCCTACAGGTCTTCCATACCTAGGACCCTAAATTTACATGCTAAAAGTCAACACAAAAAAAGGTTAGTGAAAACATTAGGTTATGTTGGTAAATTGGTGGACCACAAGATCGATGTAAAAATAGACCTCTAAAACAAACATTTAGTAGTCCAAAAACGTTTATAATTGCACTGAGCTCATGACCGCCGAAGCCTTAACAAGTTTTGTGCCCAAATGTATAGGATGCTTGCCCAACAAACTAAAAGTATTTCTACAAATGTTAAATGCACCATGAGGGTCAACCTTTGACCGGAAATTTCCAGGTGGGATTGACAGTCCGATAGATCTATCCACAACACTTCGCGCTCACTACAATAGCAATTGAACGGGTTCATGATATAGTAGGGACTTAATTGGCAATAGTGGTAACTTAGGCAATAATATTCAGGCAGTAATCTGGATAGCATACAGTTTAAAACACTTTGAAAACACTTAGAAAAACACTTGTGTCCAATAGTAAAACAAGCAATGTAATTCACCCCTTAGAGTTTGTAAAACAATTAAGTAGTAAAAAGGGGGCTATGAACTCACCTTGAGTACTGATAGTCCAATATCACAGATAAAATGTCACGCAAAACGAAACGTTTGATGCAACCTATTTAAATTAAGGTCGTATAAGTACCGAGTACTTTAATTAATAACGTTTAAATAAACCTATATTGTTACATCATCTATCGTTCGGGGCTATCATAAATCACAAGAGGTCAATGACTAATGACGTTTCGAGGAGTTAGGACACTTTAAATCGTAAATCCAACAACTCGTCGAAACGCTATCCGAAGAGGCCTCATTATGAAACTCCCTAGTATTATAGCACTTTGATAACCACGTAATATTCTATATAGCATAATCACCGACTAGTCGTTTTAGTAAAATAATATTTATAAAGTGGAAACGTTTATAAATATACTTTTCGTAAAAATGACCTAATTTGGTCGTTTTAAGTCCGTTGCTCGCGTTTCTTACGCCCACGTCTTCGTAGTAAGACGAGTGATCAAAATATAACATTTTCAAGTTTTTGATATTCTGCGATGAATAGTGTTTTTTACTGTTCACGACAGCTATTTTACTCGTTTTTAGTTTTAATTAACGTAAAACCCGTTTTAGCCGTATCTTATTCGTTATAGCTCCGTTTTTAGTGATTCTTTCGAACACGTTCTCGTAATTAAAAGTTTTATCATATTATTGATGTTTATAAAGTATAAGTTTCTGAAATGAATAGTACTTTTTATAAAATTTGTTTTATAAAAGTATTAACTATCGTAAACTTGTAAATGGCGTATCTTCTTCGTTATTACTCGCATTTTTGGATTCTATATGACTGACCCATCGATCCTTGTGACATGTAGTATTTTATAAAATCATAAAACATATATGTAATTTCGAATTACAAAACAGCCCCTAAGATATTATTTTTCCAAAATGTGTTTAAAACTTGTTTTATGCATTATTTAATTTAGTAGTTTACTTTAAAAACCCTAATAACTATATGTAACATATGTGATACTTATATTAATGTCCATTAGTCCATATATTTTCCATTTGTCCATGATTAACAAGTTTAACAATTTACTTTCTATTATTTATCCCACATGTGAAGAATTAATAATCTAAAAAACCCTAACTATTAACCTAACATGATTAATAACTTAATCCATAGGTTAACATACTTTTACATTTATTTTTCCATGATATATATGACCATATGACATAAGAATACGTGCATAAAATCATAAGCATAAATGAAAACTCATTTTACATATTAAAAAGTCTCCTTATAAAAAGTGTGATGTATAGCCAAATTAACATATAATACAAAAATAATGATAATAAAAATATAAAGGAATTAGAAGAACCTTAGGGAAATGATGTAAGAGATAAGAAACAAGTTCTAACCCGTGTTTAGAGTCAAAATCAAAGCTTACAAGCATATAACCCTAGATTAGTTTGAAAAACCTAATCTTCCCTTTTCTTCCTTAATCTTGCAAATTATGAACCAATCTTAAAACACTTTTTAGAATGCCTGAGGATTGTTGTGTAAAGCTGTTGTAAAGATTGTAGGAAAATTTTTGTATGGTTGATTAATGAGCTTAATTTGGCCGTGGGTTTTGGCTAGGAAAGGGAGAGAAAGAAAGAAATTTTTTCTAAGTAAAAGGTGTAAGAAACTTCACACATGAAGCTTGGTATTTATAGTGAAATATCTAACAACCTAACCATGGTTTACTTTCACCTCATGGTTAGTGAAATGGTTTTTTTTTAATAATATAATATCTAGATATTTATAATATCTAGATATTTAGGGCAAGTGATAATTCTTGGTCCTATCATCAAAAATTCGGCCACATATCGAATGTATTGTTTATATTTATTAAATTTGAGTATTGTATAATCCCCGTGGGTATTTTGTTTAGAGGGCGTTAGTTAGGTTTTGAACTTTCTCGGAAATGCCTAAAACACGCATTTTTAATCCGTGAACGTAACATTTTACTAACAAATACAAGTAATGATGACCAAAAGTTATTAATTACCCTCATAATAATCAATAACACTTGCTTGATGTAAACATTTAATTGTTTAATGCCCGTTTACATTGTATGATCATTTTCAGTCTACGCGATTTAGCTTAACGATTAAAATTAAAAGCGAACGCGTATGAGAGAAAAAAAATAAATAGTGAAATTAAATAGTATTGTAAATGACCTGAAAATATGGAATGTCTTACACATAACACCCGATTAGGCGTACCAACAATACCAAACAATTACCACAAATACACAGAGTATGACGTACTCATCCGATCCCATTCAATATCAACATGTAACACATAGTCATATAATAGTCATGTAATGTCCATACGCAAGTTAAAACACATAATCACAGCAATGAAACATTTCAAAACATTTGCATCATTTCCATCCCAATATAAAAACGGAAAAATGAGACTATGAAACTCACCTAATGCACAACTACTTCATAATTTCCTCCCAATCAACTAAATACAAATAAAACACAGGTTACACGCGATTAGGCTAAATGCCCAAGACGATGTATCAGTCAATTGATGGACTCCTATGACCATATAATATTTATAAACTCATTTACCACACTTCTCATACCTTACTTATATCCTAATACCCTTAATCCATTTATTTGAGTTTTCTAGCTTTTCGGCCAAATTTTGTAGTCACTTCATGACTACAAATAAAGTACTAAATCATCAAATTGACTTTCCCTACTGCATTCCCTACCTTCCCAATGGGTTATGAACTACTATAATTTTTTAGAAAAAATAATACCGAGCCTAACTATTTTATAAAAATTCAACATCACAAAGTACTCAAATTCGGATCTTATTCGAATATCAAAAAGTTTAGCTTGATCAGACCCATTTAAACACTTAGGAAAATTCTACAAAAATTCTTGAAAATCATAAACATCATGAACTTGCT
>BQNB010090706.1:15092-27075 GCA_026074375.1 Tanacetum coccineum | reverse complement strand
AAGCAAAACTACACAGTTACGGAAAAAGAACTGATGGCTATAGTCTATGCATTTGAAAAATTTAGATCCTATCTTGTGATGTCCAAAACAATTGTTCATACTGATCACTCAGCTATCAACTATCTCTTTAAAAAACAACATGCTAAGCCACGTCTTATACGATGGATATTACTATTACAAGAATTCGATTTCAAAATCAAAGATAAGAAAGGTGCAGAAAATACTGCTGTTGGTCATTTATCCCGAATCGAAAATGATGAGACAAGTGATGAAGAAGAAATAGACGATAATTTTCCTGATGAAACCCTCATGAATATAAACACTCAGAATACACCATGGTTCGCAGATTTTGCAAACTATTTGGTTGGAAGAATACTCCCTAAAGGAATGACCTTTCAATAGAAAAACAAATTTTTCTCAGATCTTAAATATTACTTCAGGGAAGAACCCTATCTTTTCAGAGTATGTTCCGATGGAATGATCAGACACTGTGTCTATGGAACAGAAACCCAAAAAATCTTAGATGAATGTTACCACGGACCAACCGGTGGACATTATGGAGCCAACACAACAACAAACAAAATTCTTCGACTTAGGTTTTTATTGCCCTATAATAATTAAAGAAGCTCATACTCTAGTTCGCCTTTGCGAATCCTGTCAAATAACCAGAAATCTTTCCAAAAGAGATGAAATGCCCCTGAATAGTATTCAGGTGTGCAAAATTTTTGATATCTGGGGTATAGACTTTATGGGACCCTTTCCAAAATCTTGCAAATTCGAATATATCTTAGTCGCTATCGACTATGTGTCTAAATGGGCAGAAGCTCAAGCCCTACCCACAAATGATGCCAGAGTTGTTATTACATTTCTCAAAAAACTATTCTGTTGTTTCGGTATACCAAAAGCCCTAATCAGTGACAGAGGAACTCACTTTTGTAATAAGCTTATGGATAAAGCTATGAAAATATATGGAGTAAACCACCGTTTCTCTACATCATATCACCCTCAAACGAGTGGTCAAGTCAAAAACACTAACAGAGCCTTAAAAAGAATCCTTGAAAAAACTGTGAAAGATAATCATGCAATATGGTCAAGGAAGTTAGATGATGCTCTGTGGGCCTTCTGACCCGCTTTCAAAACACCTATTGGAACCATACTATACAAACTCATCTATGGAAAAACATGCCAATTACCTATTGAACTTGAACACCGTGCATTTTGGGCACTCAAAAACTGCAACCCAGATCTCATCGCTGCTGGTGAGAAACGGATGTTTCAACTACATGAGTTAAATGAATTATGAAATCAAGCTTATGAAAGCTCTCATCTATACAAAGCACGAACTAAGGTTTGGCATGATCGAAAACTCAGAATGAGAAAAGAATTCAAAAATGGAGATAAATTGTTGTTATTTCATTTGAAATACAAGTTTAAATAGCCAAAACTCAGATTTAGATGGATAGGACCATATGTAGTTAAACACCAATACCCATCTAGATATGTGGAATTATATGTAAAAGATGGCAAAACCTTTATTGTCAATGGTCATCGTATCAAGTTATATCATGAAGAGGAAAGTTTTAATGATAGACGGGGAGAACTAACACCCTTTTTCCCCAAAGAAGCCCCTCACTTTTCATCTTAAGTGAGGAGGGGAAAAACCCTTGTATATATCTAATATAAAAAAAAGAAAAAAAACAAACAAAAACCCAAAAATATGTTTCTTGTTTTATTCTACAGGTTTTCAACAAAGTTTCAGACGCCTAAAGCTGGATAACTACCGTTTTAGCCTATGCTTCTTAATCCCCGGGAAGTACTCAGTTCCCTTATTAGTATATTATTTTTACCTGTTTTCTTTATTTATCAATTCTCACATTAAGGGCAATGTTCAACTTAAGTGTGGAGGAGGAGTCAAACAGATAAAAATATAAAACCGATGTCTCCACATTTGCCCTGCAATTAGTTCAAAATTTTAAATCCTTTTTCTAAAAAAAATCAAAAACATATATTATGATTTTCTAATAAAATAAAAATTTTACTTAGTAAGGCAAATCTCATTGGATTAACACTTTAACAAGCACAACTTTACCCACTATATGTAAGGAATTTCTTAAAACCTATGATGCATATCTTATGCATAATTTGGAGAGAATGCCGGTAATTTAGTATGACTTCAGAACTTGTGCAAGATCATCATTTACTAACCGTAGTGAGTTTAATTTGACAAATTTTCATAGAAGGCAATTAATCCTATGTATTAACGTTATGTTAGTCGGCTACGCTGGCCCGCTAAATAACTCTACAGCACTTGTCATCCTTATGGTGCTAAATTGTCTCAAATGTTGAATATCTGATATATGCCTAATCCCCGTCAAGTCAGTAGTTTGGTTATTATCCAAAAATAATAATAATAAAGTAGTTTATTGCTTTCTGACATTGACTTGGCATGCAAATTGCCTTTTTGAAAATCTTGTCTGGGCATTGGTCATGTTTATGTGTCTTGTACAAGCCTATGGTAGTTATCTATTTTATGTGTATGCAAACATGAGTGACTCACATATTAAACCCCTATCGAGTGATATGAGTGAATTAAAAATCTAAACACTACTCCTATGAGGTGCTCAAGTTAAAGTGTTGCTGCCTGAACAGTTATAAAAACTTAAGTCAATATCTTGACAAAACATTTTTGTATCTCCACTTACACGATAAATAACTTATTTTCTCGCTTTAATTGCTTAATGGCAAGCAATATCTAAGTGTGGAGGGATTTGATAACGCTTAAATTATACATATTCTATACATCGTTATTGTACATATTATTAGTATTTCTCATGAACTTTCGATACTTAAAGCACAAAATAATGTGCAGGTTCACTTGAAGATAGTACGTGCCCAAGAATACAAGAATCTACGCTTCTAGCTCGCAGAAAAAGAATAAAAATAAAAAGTCGCTGAAAAGAGTCAATGTGCGCCGCACATTCCACCAATGTGCACCGCACTTTCAAGAAAAATTGTGCGCCAGTTTAAAGATTGAAGTACGCCGCAGTTTCCTCTGAATTAAATACAGAGCATTAAAGTTTGAGGAAAGTGCGTTGCACTTTCACAAGAAGTGCGCCACACTTTTACCCCTACCAGGCCTATAAATAAGGCTCAACTTCAAGGCATTTCATATCAACTTCATACAATCCAATCCTCTTATTCACACACACATCTCCTCTCTCTAGAGAACGAAATTCTTGAGAGAAAACCATACAAGAACACCACGACGAAGTTTTGTATTAGAAATCGAATAAAGAGTTGTGTATTTTGTTCCATTACGATTACTAGTGATACTTGTGTAATTGATTCCTTTTGGTAATCAAAGTATGGTTATTGTTTATCCATTTTTCGGTAAGAACATGTTAGCCATAAGAGGCTAAACCTCTTATGATTTCTTGGATATGTTAATATAGTAAAGTTGCATATGATTAGATGATGATCTTCATAATCTCTTGTTTATGTTAAGAACCTATTGTGTTTGATCTTATAAAATGTGTTTATCAAACTTGATTGTGTGTTTGTGATGATTTAGGTTAAAAGACTCGTTAAAAATTACATGGTTTTAAAGATTTGTCTATGGTCTTTATCATTTGAAAAGAAGAAATTTGCTTATGATCTTTGATAAACAAAATAGGTCAAGTGTTATAGAAATTAAGTTTTAAAGGGTGGTGGAAACACTTTTTACTTAATCTATCAACATAAGTCTTGAGTTATAAAGTTAAGACGTGGATTCGCTATGTGAAGATTAAAAATTCGTTGATAATCTTCTAGGATCGTTTAAGCCATCTAGGATAATAACAATGAACATAGAATAATGCATAACAGAAATAGCATAATGAACAAAGTTATTCAACAAGGTTTTACCAAACATTCCAAGCCTCAATATTATTTGATCAAAATAATATGGTTACATCAATGAACTATAACAGGAATCATAAGATCCTTGAGGCTAAAACACTGAACCCTAGGCATTTTCTTAGAGGACTTGACGCCTAGACACATACATACTTTTCTGGTGTTTTTACATCTTGACACACATAAAACTATACGAACTATATCTCTTTATATAATAGAGATATTAGGTTTACAAAGGATAAGTATTAGGAAATAAACATATCTTCCTAATTTTTACAATTATCTTCCAGGAAATCTTTTGTAATATTCCATCTTTTGAAGAATTCCTCCTTTGTCTTTTAAGTCCTTCATCTTTCATATGTTTTGTCTTATCAACTCAAATATAATTTCTAACAATCTTCCCCTAGTTGATAATGACAAAACCAAAATAAGCACGAACTTCCCCTGAAGCTAATATATATGAAAGAAAGAAACGTCCCCTTAATCTATGCTATACCAGGCTCTATAAGTTGCAAATCTTCTTTGTAAATCTTCTTCCCTTTTTTGTCATCATCAAATAGGGGACTAAAATATGCAACTTTGATTTCGACCACTACAAACCACTATCACACTTCTAATCCATCTTTCCAACAACTTAAATTACCCTCCATGATGCACCTTAAGATATGAACTTGAGTAGTAGAAACTTAAACTAGCAGTAGTAATAATGACTAGCAGTATTAAAAACCTTCACCTTGATGTAGCATATAAATGGTTTAACATTTTAACATTAAGCTTACCCTAAAACCTATATGGTAAGCATTTCTTGAATCTTCAATTCTGTAGGCTCTATGTAATGATCACTGATGAAGAAAAACTAAGTATTACGAACTTGATGCTGAAGTAGAATATCCCAAACTTGTGTCTTATATCATGTACTATCCACATGACTTAGAACTCATACTGCTAATTATGAGTAGACCTCAATCTCTTGAAAAAATCCTCATCTTCTATGAGACACTAACCAAGTGATAGCAAATGTGAGCATTGAGCACCATAAGTTAGATCACACACATTTGCTAGATTTGTTAAGTCTTCGTCACATCGTTTCTAAGCACGTATAAGTTATCTCCAAATGTTGTAAGCCATTTGAGATATGATAAGAACACAAACCTAAGTAATTCCACTTCATCATCAAATAAATGATAAACAATCTTCTTCGTAACCAATTAATCTAATCAATCCAAAAACAAGCCTTTTTAAACATTTCAGAACATTTAAACCAAAACCAAAATCCAAACAGTAAACACCAAAAACAATTTGTGAATCTGTTTTACTCAATAACTTTTCTGTGTGTGTCATCCGATATCCATACCCAGCCGAGAACCCAAATGCTTCATTATCCGATATCTGTCAAAGCTGGCAGTAGTAACTGCTTTCCAACAGCAGTACTAAAATGCAACAAGCAGTATAAAAACTTTTTAACATAAACTCGACTGCTTTCACACTTTCCAATAACAGCACTACAAACTTATCTTTGAATGCTAGCAACATCAAGTCTTGTATTCGAGTTCCATAACATCAGTAGTATCACAAAAACACTTGAATACAAACTAGAAACAATGTGAATATATATGGCAGTAGTATCATTGTTACTATGGTTTTCTCTCTAACTGAATATAACAAGCAGCAGTACTAATCACCTTATGTCGTCCTTAGCATTAGTACTAATGAATGACGGGCATTATAGACCTTTTATCTCATACAACACTAACAGTTGAAACACATTCGAGAAGTTTTAACACAATAAAGGTAGCACTAAGCAACGAACAGTACTAACCTTCTTTGAACAAGATTAACCATAATACTTGAACCCAAGCAGCATTAAATCATGTTGCATATACTCGAACAGTTTTAATACTCCAAACAGCAACATAAAGTATACGTTAGCATCAGAAGCATCCTTGCTTTGCAAACAATACTACTATAAATTGTCATAAACTCGAACTTAACAGTAGTAATTCTTTAAGCCCATTTTCTTTGAACCCAACAATATTAACTAAGAAAGCCAAGCAGTATTAAAAACTTCGAGCAATATTAACTGCCAAAGCTAGCAGTATTAACTTATAAAGATAGCAATACTAATGTTTTAATATTGCTAGGAGTAAATGTCCCATAGAAGTACTAAATATGTGATGGCAGTACCAATATAATACTTCTATAGTGTCACAAATATGTAACTAATCCGTTACTAATTTGCATTCTCCTTCCTCCCATTCTTTTTGTGACGCTTTATAGTATCACTAAAGCACCATACTCATAATCGACTTAGCAGCAAGCAGTATTAAATCTCCATTGGCAGTACAAACAAACACGAATATGTCTTGGCAGCACTAAAGAATGACGATATCAGTAACAATATCATTCTTATAATTACCAGCAGTAACCTCAGTTAAATCAAAAGTAGAGATACTTATAACCACCAGTAGTGCTATTCAAATCAAACGAATTAAAATTACTTGTGTTGCTTGTAACCATAGTCGACCAAAGCTTGTACCTTAGCAGTAGACTTAGTCGATCTCTTGCTTCTTAGTACCATCAGTAGGCCTTCTCAAGTAGCCTTGCTCGTCTTAACCCTAAAGAAGTAAAGTTACTTCTTCTGCTGCTTCTTTTTCATACCAAGAAATGATCAAACCCTAGATGAATTAGGGTTTTCTTTCAACTTCTTCTTGAATCTCCTTGCTGCTATCATAACATCAGATTGTATAAAGTTAGCACATCATCTTAAATCTTTCTGTTAGCACGTCTTGAAAAAGATCATGTAACTTCCAAGAAGTCAAACCAAACCAATACAATCTTGGTTTTGAACACACAAATAAACAATTTCCTATTTTTTTCAGATTAGGGTTTGCCAAAAACCATAACTCCACCAAATTCGCCAATTAACCAAATAGAAATTCGTCTCTTCTTTTTCTTCAAAAACACGACACAAAAACAAACCTTGTAGATCCTAGATCAAGAGCCCCGTGGCTCTGATACCAATTGTGAAGATTAACAATTCGTTGATAATCTTCTAGGATCGTGTAAGCCATCTAGGATAATAACAATGAACATAGAATAATGCATAGCGAAAATAGCATAATGAACAAAGTTATTCAACAAGGTTTTACCAAACATTTCAAGCCTCAATATTATTTGATCAGAATAATACGGTTACATCAATGAACTATAACAGGAATCATAAGATCCTTGAGGCTAAAACACTGAACCCTAGGCGTCTTCTTAGAGGACTTGATGCCTAGACACACACATACTTTTTTTGGTGTTTTTACATCTTGACACACATAAAACTATACGACCTATATCTCTTTATATAATAGAGATATTAGGTTTACAAAGGATAAGTATTAGGAAATAAACATATCTTCCTAATTTTTACAATTATCTTCCAGGAAATCTTCTGTAATCTTCCATCTTTTGAAGAATTCCTCCATTGTCTTTTAAGTCCTTCACCTTTCATATGTTTTGTCTTATCAACTCAAATATAATTCCTAACACGCTATTTTAATAAAAACAGCTTTTTTTGTGAATTTACAAAACTTATTACTTCTATCATCATCATCATCATTGTTTCTAAGCTATAGAAATTATCGAAGTAATCATATCTCCTTTATTATTGATTTCATCTTATAATTTTTATTACTTTGATTATATAATGAATGTTTTTGAAACAGAACAAGTAAAATAAAAATCTCAGTAAATGACCTGATCTTACCCTAAAAAATCTATACTATATACAGGGGTTATACTTTGACCCGTGTGTTTGGTATAATAATTGGTAAAGCTAGCACAATATAAATTTAAAACTTTCCAAGCACATCACAAATGCAAAAGGAATAAACACGTGTTGATTTTCAATGCATGCTTTCTCATGTTTAGTAAGTTTGCATGAGGTGGCTTTCAAAGCAGCATGGCCTATTGTAAAACCCTGAATGCTCAACCTCACGAGAGGAGAAACCCCGATCAAATCAACGCATACATGTTTCCCTTCAATCCATCTAAAAACCAAAACATCAATTGGTTTGAGTGTGGATCTTTCATCTGACGGGTCCGTCAAAAAGTTCACAGGTGGCTCTTTCTTATCGAAGATCCCGGCACACCTACATACGTCAAAAAGAACATCCCTGACCATATCGTGTTGGTATTTGAAGCCCGGGAGTTCTTTACAATGAACCGCATATTCCCTAAAAGAATCCAAACATGCCTTACGACAAATAGGGAATATCTCATCAACCAGAAATATGGGAATCATAAGACGATACTTAAGGATAGTACTGTATTCTACCGGTGACATATGTTGACCGATCCCGTCTATGGGGATAGCTAGTAGGAAATCTTGAGCATGTGGTGCACGTAGACACTCAAAAACTGCTTTTTGTCTAATTGTCATGTCAAATTGGACTTACATATCTTTGATCATCTCACTAAAAAGGGCACTCACCAATGTTTGTTGGCTTTTAGATGGGGCGGTGTCCTTATTAGTGAAAACACTAAAATTGAAGCTTTGAATCGTATCACAAAGATACGCTAAAGCAGAAACGTAATCATCATCCATACCACATATGCCACTGTCACGTAAGATATGGTCTTGTAGCACCCAAGATTGGGCCCTTGAGGCTACAAAAGCATATGAGGAAACCACTTTAGCCGTGTACAAGCCCAAACTGCCATGACAAATGGGTAAAAAAGCAAGTCTCCACTGTAAGTCGCCAAAGAAAGATCCTCCACAAACCACTATATTCCCGATTGACCCACGCAAACCTTTGTCAAAAAACCAGGCTGCCTCCTCCATGTGTACAGGTTGACAAGTTCTTAAACCAAAAGTGTTTGGTAATACCCATACATGATCGAAGCAAAAAGAGCTCACTCTGCGGGTCATGTAGCTGTGGAAGAAGACTCATCAAATCAACAGCATTCACGGCTCTCCTCAAAGCCAACCCACTAATAAAATCCGTGTCCCTAATAACAGCTCCCCAAGAAGTTTCACACCCAAAGACAGCCTCTGAATATCGACAGGAAATAAACCCTCTCGATGCTTCATACCATTACACGAAGGACAAAATATCTCTATTTTCTTGATATTAAGTTCAAGACCTAAACCTAGACCGCTCGCCTTTATAATGTCTAACACCTTGGATACCTCTTCTGAATCTCCAATAATAGTTCCATCATTAAGATACCAAGCATGAAGAAGAAGCTTGCAACTGTATCGGATCTTATGTATTAGCGGGTGCAATACAAGAGCAAAAAGAAGAGGTCCCAACGGATCACCTTACTGCACCTTCGTGGAAGACCAAATATGTGTGTCTCTTATATACAACCTCATGGCATGCCTATAAAAGAAATCCGCCCACAAAGAAATAGAGGGACACTTCACCCTAACCTTATGAAGTAATGCAGATCTATCGACAAGGTTAAATGCATTTGAGAAATCCACAGTGAGCATTGCAAGAGACCCATCATTGTGGTATTCACTCAACACCCTATTGGCGCTATGTAAAACAGCCTCAACGCCCCTCGACACTCTGACTCCAAACTAGAAATCACCAAGATACTTAGACATTTCTTTACCCACACCTTTCATATTAACCTTGGAAACCAAACTTCTCCATATAGTGCCTACTGCAATTGGCTGAATTCAGTTATCTAGTTTAAGGAGAGGCATGAGAGGAGCTGATGCAACAAACTCTACCAAAATAGGCGGACACCTCCTCGCTAACCATAAATTAATGACTAAAGTGATGGCCTTTAACAGATCAGTGGTAGTAGCAGACCTCACTCCACATAGAGCATCTTTGATATGTTATGCCCTCAAACCATCTCTCCCGCATGAAGTACCTTTAGGAAATGATTTAATGTAACCAAAGACACAATCAATCTCTGCCATAAGGGAAGGCTTAGAAAATGTTTTGCTCGGCATAGATAAGGGTGTCTTGTAAGGATGCTTAGCCTATAAGGCTTTAATGGTATCATCACAGTATAAAGCTATACCCGAAGAGGATAGCACTTTCACTGCTGCTGTAAAGTGCCCATCCGAAACCTTGCGAAGACACTGCCTGATGTTGGTATTACCCGTTGTACTCTCCTCCACCCTGGCCAAAGGACCCTGATCCAACAACATCTAACATGCTTTTAACTAATGCTGCAATACCATCATCTTTCCCCTATGTAGCTAGTGACTTCAAGATAGAACTTTGTTGCAAAGATTTTCTATTTCTGGACCTACGTTCTTATATATTCTTCAGCCTACACACCTGCAACGTACATCGTGGAAAAAGAAACAACCTGACCCATGCATCAAGAGAATTAGGTCGGGCGACCACCTTGTAAAGAACTATTTTTAACGCTTGAGAGAAAGCGAGACGACAACCATTAGGAATACTTTTGATTGTCGTGATAGGCAATTTAAAAACATGACCAAGAAGCTTAAAATTCAAAGCCAACCCCTCGGTTACTTCTATCTCGGGCTCCTTATAAGAAGGCTTGGAAATGTCAACAATGTAACCGCTTATGTTGTCACGCTATATAGAAGGACGGGCAACACCATCCTGGTGATGACAAGCCCGACTCATAGCATGTAAAGTCATACACTTCCCACACAACCATTGGTCAAATACCTTTAAAGTTTCCTCAAGTGCCATATATAATCCATGGTCTATAGAAATGGCCTCACGTAAGACACATTTACGTTCATCAGACGAAAGTTGTAGCCTCTTTAGATGAGATATCAAACGGGCAAACCCCTTATTTCCTATTTCACCATCTGGGCAACAATGAAATCCCTAGAACGGACAAGACTAAGTTCTGTCCGAAGAGTTAGAAGAGGGTATCATAGAAATAGAATGATGAAAATACGTGAAAAGAATTTTTGAAGAGGATGATGATAGGTTTTATGTATGTTTTTTGGTTGAGACATTTTGACAAACACTTGGTGGGTAGAAAAATTTAATGGGATTTCATGAGTATGGAGATTGCAATGAGTATTTGCATTGTGAAAAGGAAAAAAATCTTGTATCGCTTTAGAAATCCAATATACAAACTCAATCAAGTTGTATAATACAGTCTTAATAAATTGATTTACTAATTTTACTTGTAATTATTTACTGTGGTCTCTAATAATTATTATTTTTACACAAGTTTTATTTATGTAACTTTTATAGATTTTACCCAACTAGTTATTAATGATAAAAATAAATTATCAAAGTTTATAAATTATATTTTCTCACTAGTTTTATATAAGAAAATTGTTCATAACATTTTAACAAGTATGGTGATTATGTTTTATAAAAATGATGATGATGTATAAATAATACATGAATGTACTTATAAAAAAAGTGTAAGACTTGTAAAAATAAATATTTACTTACTTGAATATGTAGTGAACTAGGTGATCAAGAACTTATTTTTCTAACCTAAATATATATAAACCCAAGCTTCCAAATCAACTTATGTATAAACCTTAACCACTTGAGCTTCCAAAATAATTATCAAATACAAAAACTTGTATGGTATTCTAGTTTTTCTCCTATAGCTGGTTATAAGCTAGAGAGAAAAGACGGTTGTGTTTGTTTTTCTAAGTTTTAAATGAGTATGTATTATGGTATATAGAGTCTTTAGAAATTATTAGGTCAAAGTCAAGTAAACATGGATCTAAGCCTAGCATAATAGAAAAACATTATTGTGGTATGGTAGGGGGTGTTTACTCGGCTAAATAAGGGGAAAAGGAAGGCGTGCTTATGACACCATTTTTAACCAATAGTTCTTGTGTTTTCTCAATAATTCAACATATTCTAGAAACCTTGATTTAATTTTAAGTGTATGCATGTTGTGTGTCGTGTGATATGGTATATAGAGGAAGGTATTTTGTGTTTTTGGGATATTATTTAGTGTATAGATGTATTGGTTTGGTTACTTAGGGTATTTGTTATAAAGTCTAAGTGTTAAATTAATTAAATGTATATTTAAACGAATACGTAAAATAATCAATTATAAAAGTTAATCATTTTTGTAAAAACTGGGAAATTTCCATGTTTATTAAATTACATTTTTA
>BQNB010090705.1:0-27075 GCA_026074375.1 Tanacetum coccineum | reverse complement strand
CACGAAGTCAATTGTAAGACAACAAGATTAGTCATCAAATTGCAACTCACACTTGCAATGAAGATGTCTCATTGAGTCTAAAGTGTACAAATGTTATGTTATTAGCTATGGTCAAATTATACATGCTAAACTTAACACACTCTGAGTAGGATTGACAACTTATAAATTTTCATCAGGAAACTCATAAGTACTCAAATTGAGAACTCTTATAACTTCTATAAGCTTCTCCTAATAACCTAATGTCAACACCATCTCCCAAATAATAATAAAAAAATTGATCCTTGCCCAAATTTGGCACTTCTACGGATCGATGGATCCTTCGTCCTAAATTCATCTTCGGTTTAGGTAGATCCGCCCTATGGCATTAGATTTAAACATCTTCCTCTTGACAATCTATTGCTTAAAAGTCTAACATAGATGTAACTAAACTTTAGTTAATCATCATTACTTCTACAAAGAAACAAACATAAGATCTATTGAGGTAAATAACCTTAATTGAATTTCTTTCATAAAAGACATGCATAGGTGCATTCTTTGAACACTCTTAATATAGAGCATGGTATGTGCTTAAATACACATACCTTTTTCCATTAAAAACGGACTTAAATGACCAAAAACAGACAGAATAGCTACAACCAACTTGCTTGCTCTCTCATTCAACCCTAAAATTCCACACTTATTGATTAGGATTTATGTGAACCAAAATCAAAGTACATTAGTTAGTCAAAGTAGGACTCTATTAATGAAATGACTAGAAAAAAAATATTTTCAATCATTGCTACACTTCATTAGGAAAATATAGGATTTCTATTTTGTCTAACATGAGAATGACTACTAGGAGAATCTATTGCACTAGAAATTCAATTTGACCTAACGGTTGAATTGCTTCCAAGAGTGAAGTTAGGTTCATGGTATACAACCCTAAAAAATGTTGTGTTATAGCCTGAATTGAAAAAGGAGGAAGGGGGGAGAAGAAGGGGAAGAATGTTGAATGAGGAGAAGAGGGAGAAACAGAGAAGAAAAAAAAAAGACGTAATGAAGGGGTGAGAGGAGGGAAGAAGAAGAGAAGAGAAGGAGGAAGAGACAAAAGAAAGAAAAAAAAGACAGGAAAATAGAGGAGAAAAAGAGGAGGGGAACAAAAAGAAGAAATGTGGAAGGGGGGAGTAAAAGGGAACAAGAGGAAAAGAAAGAAACAGTAAGGGAGAAAAAAAAGAAAGGAGGAGAAAAAGAAGAAGAGGAGGAGGGGGGGAAAAAAATTGGAGAAGGGTAGAAAAGAGGGAAAAGACGAAAAAACAGAAGGTGGAGAGGGAAGAAAAAAGGAAGAAGAAGGAGGGAGAGAAAACAAGGGGAAAGGGAGAAGGGAAAAGGGAAAAGACGAGGCGATAGTCGGTGTGCAGGGTATCCAACCGACGCGGCGCCTCTAGTGCCGCGCAATCTAGGATCGGCAGGGCACGTTGCCATCGCCGCCCCACGCATGTGTCCGGTCCCGACTTCGTCTCCCTCTGTCTAGGTGGACGGGACAGACGACCGCACCCCACTTGCTAGTCACCAAAATCCATCACTACCAAAGTCAATAACATACTTCTTCTTCACTATTCCACAAGGAATCGTCTCCAACGAAAAGCCTATGTATTACCTTAAGGTAGAGCACACTACGCACGACAACAGATAGGTATCCCCTTATCAAACTAACCTACATGCATTTCACAGTATGTGCTTTGAAGTATCACGATGCATAGCAATGCACTCAATGTAATTGCAATAAATATGCTAACCCAATTTATCTTAATGCTATATGTTAATTTGCTTAACAAAGAATGCAATGTCTGATGTTATAACGCTTTTGCTTTTTTTACACTTTAGATAACGTAATCCTTATATATATCTGAAATAACGCTGCTCCTAAATGCTAATGCTAACAGTATTTACATGACGATTATATTTACAATTATCAAGTTTTGTTTTGCATCCTCTTACACGCTTACATGTTAATCTGTGCACCACAACTAAGTTAGTTTAACGTATGAAAAATAAGGATTAGATGACCCCCCAATAGTCCCGTTAAACACCTTAATCTTGTTTGATATATGAGTCGATGCATGCATAGATAAACTGTGCATGCTTAATCTATATGTCTTTATAACATCTATTGTATAAATTTTCTCACACAGAATAACTTTCCTTTGCATTCGGTGTCATTAATCTAAATTTTCAAAAGAGTCACAAAATAGTCTTAAATCTCCTAGAGTCTTCCGTCACACATTTCCTTAATCATCATCTCCCTCTCTTCTAAATAATCTTCTTTGTCACGAAAAAGTTAGATGCAAATCTAATACCCTTCCAAGTAGGTTTGACAACTTAAATATTTCATCTGAAATATTCAAGTATCTTTAACTTGCAATCGCAAATGTTAAAGGTCATATCCGAAAATCCCTATTCAAGCCTTTTAACAACATTAGTTAAAACGCTCTCCATTTCTCTTTGACGAAAACATTCTTTCTCTTCGACGAAAACATTCTTTCTCTTCGATGAAACATTCTTTCTCTTCGACGAAAACACTCTTTGTCTTCCGATCACACCTCTTTCTTCTCACTCAACCACGCCTCTTCAACCATAGAGATGGCTAATCTCTTTCCTCCACTATTTCCGCTACCACCTTTAAGACAACCGTATACCTCGTCGTGTGATTGTTCTATGAACATTCACAATGCTCGAGAAGAGCTACATAACTCTGTGAGTGTAGTTTATCGTACGTTAACCACCATCCGTCTTGACATTGTCAAGCTAGTCGCCTCCATCTTCGTTTGTTTCCTTTTTTATTATTATTATCATTATTATTATTATTATTATTATTATTATTATTTTCGCGTACGAAACATACCGAAGATACGTCACCATTTCCTTCGGGACAATGTCCAAAAGGAAACATCTCCATTCGAAAAGGATGCGTCTGAAGATAACATCGTCGACATTCTTTCTTTACCCCTCAACCGCGAATCGTTAAAATATATTCGTCTAGGTTTAGGAATGATGGAACACATTCCATAAATCGTTCTATTATTTTCTTCTAGTTTCGATTCTAGTCTGTGTTCCATTCCGTGTCGTGACAACTTAATTACTTCATCCGAAGTATTTTAAGCATTTTTAATTGGCGAAATGCAAATTAAAATGTCACTCCCTTCACAAAATTTGTTAAAAACCAAGCCCTCTTATGTTGGCAGTCTGGCGGCCCCCAGACATATTCTGGCGGCCCCTAGATATATCTGGGACCGCCGGCAACAGGCTTGTTATAGCGTTCATTCTTTTCTGAATCTATAACCAAACACTTCCTCTCTTCTGCTACGAGCTGACGTCTACTTTGCACCCAAACCTATGCCCAACATCTCTCTAAAGATCAATGGGTCATCCTCATATCCTAATTCTCATAAGCATCATTGCTTATAGTGTTAATAGTCAAGTGAATTTCATAATGAAATGCGTCTCATTCTCAAACACAATCCTTACAATCGTCATACTCATAAATTGATCCTCAATACTCGTAAACCTCCTTTCTTGAATGGTCTTTTCACTTCTAAATGATTCCTCTCTTTCTTGATAGTCTTCTCACTTCTAGTAGTCGTCTCACTTCTAATAAGTCTTATCTTCTCTAACGTTTCCTCTCACGTCTAAATGTTTGTTCTCTTTTAATAGTCTTGTTACTATTAGAATTCCTCCTATATCCCTTAACAACTTAGTTATTTCTTCTAAAATATTTAAGTAATTTGCAAAATGCAAATGTCACTCCTTCGCTAAACTTTCCACTTTCTAAAAAGTGAAGAACATAAAGAAGATATTCAATCTTCAAGTGTTATTGAGTCACCAAATTATTAAGTCTCTTGTATTCTTCCACCATGAAAGAACTACCACCTAAGACTAGCTAGTGTGTGAGTGTTTAGAGCTAGAAGACTAGCTAAGCAAGGTGGAGGGGTCATGGGGGGTTCGGCTAAAATAGAGTGACAAGGTGGTGATATAGCAAGCTTGGTGGAGAAGAGTTGAAAGGGAGGTGCTTGTAAGCAGCTTAGGTGGCTGCTTGGTGATGTCATAGATGTGCTTGGATGGGTGCTTGGTTTTAAAATGGGAAAAAATGGGTGAAAATAGGTATCAGGTTAGTTTAGGGTTCGGTTTAGGGTTTTCGATTTTTAGATTGAGTTAGGCTTAGGGTTTAGGATAGATTAAGGTTTAGGATTAGTGTTAGGATTAAGGTTTAGGGTTTATGATTAAGTTTTAGGGTTTAGGATTAAGTTTTAGGGTTTAGTTTTAAGGTTTAGGGTTTTAAAATGAAATTAGGGTTTTTAGGGTTTTGTTTAGGGTTTAGGGTTTTTGATTAGGGTTTAGGATGAATTAGGGTTTAGGTTTAAGGTTTAAAAGTCATGCATTAAGTGCTTCTACCTCGTACTAAAGTGGTGGTAAGAAACCAAAGTGATTTAGGAGGTAAAATGAGCTAGTTTGACTTTCTTGTATTACTTGATTGTATCTTTGAGCTTTTAGAAAGTTGGAACTTGATTCGGAGGAAAGATTTATAATGTATTGTGTATAGATACTTGTACCCCCACATGCATTTAAAGGCTTGTAATTCATTTTATATGTATACATTAACAATAATTAGGGTTTTTTTCGATTGTAAACGTTAACGTTTAATGCTTGTTTTGAAATAACGTTTTGAAAAGTACGTTAAATGGAGAATGTACTTGGTAAAATGATATTAAGATATAGACTTGACATATTAGGATGTTTACATGATATAAACATAGATAGAGATGGCATTGTTAGAGGTTGCGTGAGCTTGTTTACTCTATTTAAAAATTTTTAAATATTTAGGAGATGCAAGTTACGTTGCATAATGGAGATAAAGTAAAAATTTCCCTGTTAAAATATTGGTTTTATATATAGATGGATATTACAGTGCATCTAAGATCAATAGTGGGATATTTATTTTGATGAGACTTATGGGTGTTATAACAACTCCTTCAGTATTACAGTAATGGTATGGTGGTTTGCTATATCAACCGTTCAATGTTCGGAATATATCTAAATAATAAATCATATTTTTTATTACATGTTGTCGTTTATAAAAATTTATTTCTATAATTATTTGATTCGAAAACGGAAAGAGGAAATATTTAACTCATAGAATTTTTCAAAAACGAAAGCCGCAAATCACGTTTTCCTTTATTCGGCCCTAAAGCGATTTCGAGTTACAAACGACATTCCTGAACAACTTTTTAGTTTTGCCGAGACCCAGAAACGGCCAGAAAGTGTCGAAATACAATCGCAAGATTTAGGAAACGAGAAAATTAATTAAATTATATTTATTTATATATTTTTATTAAAGAAAAAATATTTATTAGAATTTAGTCATCATTTTATGGCGAAAAGTTTAGTTAATAAACGCGATCATTGGGGTTAGAAAATTTTTTTTATTTTTTTATTTCGGACGAGACGTAAACCCGGTTCACTAAATAAATAACGTCATTAGTATAATCTTTATAAATATACTCGTTTTTTTGGAAAAAATTATTTGAAAAAGCAAAGCGCAAGTTTGCGCGTCGAATCCTTAGATTATAGTCGCCAAACGAGTCTCGAACCGCTTTTTATCATAAAGTATTTAAAAAAAGTTACACTTTTAACCTTCAGCTATTATATCATTACTTATTTCATTTTTATATAGTTTTTATTTGAAATTAAAATTATAACGCCTTTATTTCATATTACAAAATAAATACACACACTCCGACTATTAACTCTCTCTCCCTCTCCAAATATCCGGCCACCACCAGCCCACCGCCGGCCACCACGTCGCCGCCGCCGGAAAAGTTTTCCGGCGGACTTTTCCGGCCGAATCCAAAAATACTCCCCATCACCCGATTTGTCCGATCCCCACACTCACTCGTCGCCATGCACCTCCATCGCTGATGCCACCCTTCCTCCGGCAGCCACAGCCGGCCACCACCGTCATCAACAGCACCATCATATCATCTACATCGCACCCGCTCTGCCACTCACCTTCTTCACACTATCCACCCGACGGTCATCTTCATATCACCATAGCCGCCCCATCACCAACCCCACCACCATCACTACACCAGCACCACCACCACCATATGGGTGGTTTGTTTTCGGTGGTAAAAAAACCCCACCAAAGGGGTGTTTGTTTTCGGCGACAGCCCACCACCCCCAAGGGTGGTTTTGGTTTCGGTGGTAATGAACCACCACCACTGAGGGGGTGTTTGTTGGCTGTGGGTTTCACCACAACGGGGTTCGTTTGGTTTGTAGCATTAGGGTCCGTTTGGTATTCTGGCAGCCACCACCAATGAGGGTGCGGTTGGAATTATAATCACCGAAAGAGGTGTCGTTTGGCTATGAAGAAATCACAGCTAGGGTGCGGTGTTTGTGTTATAAAAAACAACCGATAAGGGTGCGTTTTGGTTCGGGTCAGCCGCACCAAAAATATGCCAAACTAAGGGTGGCGTTCGGGTTCGGGTTGTGACCACATAATGGCTGGTTTAGGTTGTAGTAATTTGCCGAGGGTGTGTTTGTTTTTGCATTTAACAGCCCTTAGAGGGCGTTTGGTTGTTGTTTAACAGCCTTTAGGGGCGTTTGGATTTGTGATAAACTGCCCCTAAAAGGGTGTTTGGTTCAACCCATTATAGTGTGTTTGGTTTTATATATTTTTGTTTCTTATTTTGTCTAGGTTTAAATATATATGTGAAACTCAATGTATTTATGCAACATGGTTTGATTATAGTGGAAAACGTTGAAGATTGTTTAAAAATGAAAACGGTTGTAATATACGGCGAAGGTCATGCCGAAATTTCTAAAAATCCGCTTATATTTAGTAAATTTCAATAAAGTATATATATTTTAGAACACCGATAAAATGACAATGTTTATTTAGTTTTGAAGATTTTTAAAATTATGATTTTACATTAAATCGGTAATTAAACGAAATATACTTTTTAAACAAGATATAAACTAGTTTAGTTAAATCGCGTTACGAAATAAAATTATAAAATATTATTTATATAATTCCCATATAAATCTTATGGTAACGTCCTTAAAAGTCATTTATCTAACTCGTAACTTTTATACGTTTTTACTTTTTTATGCAAGAAAAAACATAGTTTTATTTATTTAGTAAAGTGAATTTCGAAAACGTGTCGAATTATATTGTTACGATTATTTTTTATACGTTTCTTAAATAATACTTGTAAAGTTTTAAATGTTGCGACTTATTCTTTTGTTTGTTTGTCTTTCTTATATGATTCGCCACATGAATTATATAATTATTTCTTTTTCATATGTAATATATACGGAATATATTACATACTTTGTGTATTCTTTTCGGTGTATTTTATTTAACCACCCACCAAACTCATCCAACTTGAAACCTCAATCCTTTATCAACGTGTCGTGTTGACGAAACCAATTATCGGGGAACCCAAATTCATTATCCTAAGTAGTAGGATATAGCCGTTAAATTAAGCTGCATCTTCTTGGTCGAGCTGTTCCGTTCTCCATCTATGTTGTGATTATTATTTGCATTTCTGCTAGTTTCTCTACAACAGCAAGGTGAGTTCATAGCCCCACCTTTTCTCTTTTAATGGTTTTCTTAAACTATTTTTGGGGTGTGAATACATGCTTGTTTTACCGAATAACTTATCGGTTACTACTACATAAACTGTTACATGTAGTTTTTAGACTAAAAGCTTTTGATTATCTACCACATGATTTCTAATACTGGTTTGATCACATGCTTGTTTTAGCCGAATAAAACTTATCGGTTACTATACATAAGCGGTTACATGAATATTTTTAACTTAAAGCTTTTGTTTTCTACCACATGATTTTCAATTAATGTTTGGTTACATGCTTGTTTTACCGAATAACTTATCGGTTACTACTACATAAGCGTTACATGAATGTTTTTACTAAAGCTTTTGCTTATCTACCACATGATTTCTAATACATGTTTGATACATGCTTGTTTTACCGAATAACTTATCGGTTACTACTACATAAGCGTTACATGAATGTTTTTACTAAAGCTTTTGCTTATCTACCACATGATTTATACATGTTTGATTGCATGCTTGTTGTTACTGATACCTTATCGGTTATACTACATAAGCGTTACATGATGATTTTACTAAAGCTTTTTTGCCTACCTCATGATTTCTAATAAAGTTTGATACATTGCTTTGTTTTATTATAAAAATGGACTCACGAAACCTTTATGTTGCTGAACCCAAATATGAGGTCAATTGCATGAGTAGTTATTGCCAAAAGACCCCACATCATGAACTGTTAATTGCCTATAATGGGTGAGCGCTAGTACAAATAAATAGATCTATTGGGTTTGACAGCCCTGTCCGGGGGTATGAATCGGAATCCTTTTCGAGCACCCAGTCAGAACGGGATAATTTGTATTTAGAAGTTAGGTATAAGGCAATAATACCTAGTTATGGAGCAACATGAATTACATACAAGATATGTGTTAGCGTCAAGGTTTCGGTGTCATGAGCTCAATGCAATCAAGATGAATAGATACATGGTATTCGCTGCAATGTATTCTGTTGAATTATACTTTGGAAATAGGTGGCTGGCTGATCTTAAACCTTGTGGTCCACTATTTAAACATTACTTGGATTTCGATAACAATTCTTTTAAATGTTGTAACGCTATTGTTCTTACAGAAATCTTTCTTAAAACTATTTTCCCCAAAAATATAATGCTTTTACTTAAACTATGAATTTACCAACATTATTATTGATGTTTTTTTGCATGTCTTTCTCAGGTTTATTTTATTTATAATTTTGTGCTCGCTGAGCTTTTGGGAGCATTTGAGGTCGCGTGGATATCAAAACTTATAAGACCTCGGTTTTCATCACATTCGATAATCATTTATCTTTAAAATATACCATTGAATCATGTTTGAACTCTTTTTAACTTGGTGAAAAGGAAATTTATTGGGTCCTGAAAAGTTTACTCTGACGTTTTAGCGAATTGTGGGACATTTTATGAACGACCCTTTGAGGTCATTTTCTGTGATTGTTCTGTTATTACTATGAAGTAGCACACACCCATGTGGGTATTCCGCTGCGTTGTTGATTTTATGGGGGTGTCACAGATTGGTATCAGAGCACTCGTTATAGCGAACTAGGTCGTTTTCAAAACCCTAGACTATAACCGTTTCCAAAAAAAAAAAAAAAATTTAAGAGTCCTTCACCATTGTCCGATATCCGCGCGCACTTGCTCCCAGGTAACTTATATGCTCCCTTTTGCATGCTTATTGATATTATATTAATGATGAATATATAATGCTTGGTTATTACTTCACTCTCATACGCCTATCATATGACGTCATACTATTTGCTTTATAGCCGCCGATTATATATATATACGTTGCTTACTCCGACTATCGCGTACTTCCTACTCCCTTATTTTCTCTCTCGAACGTCAATACTAGTATTATATATAGATACTCGTACATATGTGTATAGTACTATGGTACTTCTTAATGAGTTCGTTTACTTCGATATATTGTGAGCGATGCGGTTATCTCCGAAACATTTACGCGACCTTGCTTCATTCCTTTTTTTATGATGTTGAAATTCGGCATACTTTGTCAATTCCACTAGTTATTTTATTGTTCGACTTCGAGTTTGAACACTCTCTTTATGCTTTTGAATCGTATACGTTGCTTCGTAATCTATTGTTTTGATATTGTGTTTTTGTGCCGGCGATAGTTAAGTAGGCATGAATTTATAATCATTCTTATTGAAAGGTATTGGGACGCCTCTTCATTTTGAATAAGAAATATATAATTACCGAACCATAAGTGTATAAATTCTTACTTACAAGGATTGGGACGCTTCTTTTTGTAAGTGACAAATTATAAATGAGTGGGCTTATGTGTATCCGACATAGCGTGTGTTCGTCCGTATGAATCATTCTTTGGGCTATGAACTTCTTTCGACTCGTGATTTGTTATATGGATTTTTCCGAATGTGTATCGACCGCCGCGAACTTGATATTCTATAGTTAATAAATCGAATTAACTACTTTCAAGAATGACGATTGTTAAATTCTTCGTTCCAATGTTTTCTTCCAGTCATGTGTTCATCATTCCCATTGAAGATTCTCATTACATTTGATTCATTCGCTCATATCGATTGCATATATCCTATGCTTTGACCTTTGTTCACTCAAGCTTTCGTTGGAAACCTCGACAATGACCTAGGTATATCCATCTATATAATCATAGTAAAAAAAGGCCGAATATAAAAAAATTGAGCACCGGGACGACGCTTCTTAAGGTAGGAAAGAGTATACACAACTGTCATCATTTGGAATGTATTTAAATAATAATATCCTTATTTTGTTATTACATGTTGTCGTTTATAAAATTTATTTTATTTTTATTTGATTCGATAAACGAAAAAGGGAATAATTTAAACTCATAGAATTTATCAAAACACGAACCGCCTAAATCACGTTTCATTATTCGGACCTATAGGCGATTCGATGTAAAACGACATTCCTGACAACTTTTTAGTTTTGCCCGAGACCCAGAAACGGAAAGAAAGTGACCGAAATACACTCGTAAGATTTAGAAACGAGAAATAATATTAGAAATTTTATTTTATTAACAGTTTTAGTAATTAATAATATTTATATAGAATAATTTTAGTCATCATATTTATTCGAAAACAGTTTGTTGATGGACGCGTCATATGGGATTAGAAATTTATTTTTATTTTGGACGAGACGTAAACCGGTCATAATTTAATTACTAAACATTTTTATAAATGTTATAAAAATAATTATGAAATAGTATCAAGAATTACTCGTTTTTCGTTGGAAAAATTATTTTGAAAAACAACGGCGCAAGTTTCGCGCATCGAATCATTAGTTAAGTCGCCCAAACGAGTCTCGAACCGCTTTTTATCAAAAGTATAATAAAAAGTTACACTTTTAACCCTCAACTATTATACACTTACTAATTCATTTTAAAAGTTTTATATCTAATATAATTTATATTCATTTATTTCATTATGACAATAAAACACACATCTCCACTATTAAATCTCTCTCCCTCTCCAAATATCCGGCCACCACCAGCCCACCGCCGGCCCCCACGTCGCCGCCGCCGAAAAAGTTTTCAGGCGGACTTTTCCGGCCGAATCCAAAAATACTCCCCATCACCCGATCGGTCCGATCCCCACACTCACTCGCCGCCATGCACCTCCAACGCCGCTGCCACCCCTCCTCCGACAGCAACAGCCGGCCACCACCGTCATCAACATCACCATCTGTTCTTCTACATCACGCCACCGCTGCCACTCACCCTTCATCACCTACTCCACCGACGTCTCTTCATCATCACCATAGCCGCACACCAACACCACCACCATCACTACACCAGCACCACCACCACCATATAGGTGGTTTGTTTTCGGTGGTAAAAAAAAACCCCACCAAAAGGGTGTTTGTTTTCGGCGACAGCCTACCACCACCAAGGGTGGTTTTGGTTTCGGTGGTAATGAACCACCACCACTGAGGGGGTGTTTGTTGGCTGTGGGTTTCACCACAGCGGGGTCCGTTTGGTTTGTAGCATTAGGGTCCGTTTGGTATTGTGGCAGCCGCCACCAATGAGGGTGCGGTTGGAATTATATCACCCGAAAAGGGGTGCGTTTGGCTGTGAAAAATCACAGCTAGGGTGCGTGTGGTTTGTGTTATAAAAACAGCCGAAAAGGGTGCGTTTTGGTTCCGGGTCAGCCGCACCAAAACAGCCAACAAAGGGTGCGTTCGGGTTGGGTTGTGACCACACATGGCTGCGTTTGGTTGTAGTAATTAGCCGAGGGTGTGTTTGTTTTTGCATTTAACAGCCCTTAGAGGGCGTTTGGTTGTTGTTTAACAGCCTTTAGGGGCGTTTGGATTTGTGATAAACTGCCCCTAAAAGGGTGTTTGGTTCATTAATTATGGTGTGTTTGGTTTTATATATTTTTGTTTCTTATATTTGTCTAGTTTAAATATATATGTGAACACATGCGTATTTTGCAACATGGTTTGATTAAAAATGGAAATTTGAGATTGTAAAATGGAAATCGTTGGATAAACGTGGGAAGGTCATGCCGAAAATTTCTAAAAATCCTTTTATTATAATTTTTCATTAAAGTTTATATTATTTTAGAAACCGATAATAGTATGACAAAGTGATATAGTTTTTTAAGATTTTTAAAATTATGATTTTAGGATAAATCGGTACTTAAACTCGAAAACTATACTTTTATAAACAAGACAACTAGTTTAGTTAAAACGCGTAACGAAATACTAAATTATAAAATATTATCTTATAATTCCCAACTATAACTTTTGTAAAGTCTTTAAAAACGTCATTTATCTAATTCGTAACTTTAAAACGTGTGTTTACTTTTATGCAAGAACGTTTTATTTATTTAGTAAAGTGAATTTCGAAAACGTTCTCGAATTATATTGTTACGATTAATTTTTTATACGTTTCTGAAATAATATTTGTAAAGTATTGATATGTTGCGAGACTTATTCTTTTGTTTGTTTACTTTCTTATATGATTCGCCACATGAGATTATATTAATGTGTTTCTTTTTCTTATGTAATTTATAGGGAATATTATTACATACTTTGGTATTTTTTTCGGTGTAATTATAGATTTAACCACCCCCAAACTCATCCAAATTGAAACTCAACGCTTTATCTACGTGTTCGCGTTGACGTAACCAATTATCGGGAACCAAATTCATTATCCTAAGTGTCAGTAGGAATTGTTTGCCGTTAAATTAAGCTGCATCTTCTTGGTCGAGCTGTTCCGTTCTCCATCTATGTTGTGATTATTATTTGCATTTGTGCTAGTTTCTCTGCAACAGCAAGGTGAGTTCATAGCCCCACCTTTTCTCTTTTAATGGTTTCTTAAACTATTTTTAGGGTGAGAATACATGCTTGTTTTACCGAATAACTTATCGGTTATATACATAAGCGTTACATGAATGTTTGTACATAAAGATTTTTGCTTATCTACACATGACTTCTAATACATGTTTGATACATGCTATGTTTTACGATATAACTTATCGGTTACTACTACATAAGCGTTAACAGTGAATGTTTTTACTAAAGCTTTTCTTATCTACCACATTGATTTCTAAATACTGTTTGATACATGCTTGTTTTACCGAATAAACTTATCGTTACTTCTACTTAAGCGTTACTTGAATGTTTTTACTAAGCTTTTGTTATCTACCAACATGATTTCTAATACATGGTTTGATACATGCCATTGTTTTTACGAATAACTTATCGGTTATACTACATATAGGTGACATGAATGTTTTTACTAAAGCTTTTGCTTAGTCTACCAATGATTTCTAATACATGTTTGGATACATGCGGTGTTTTACCGAATAACTTTTTCGGTTACTACGTAATAAGTGTTACATGAATATTTTTATAAAGCTTTTGCTTTCTACCACATGATTCTCAATACATGTTTGATACATGCTTGTTTTTACGTTAACTTTTCGGTTATACTACATAATGCGTTACAGGAATATATGTTTTTACTAAAGCTTTTGCTTATCTACCCATGATTTTCTAAATACTTGTTTGATACATGCTTGTTTTACCAAATAACTTATCGGTTAATATACATAAGGCGTTACATGAATGTTTTTACTAAAGCTTGTTGCTTATCTCCAAATGATTTCTATTACATGTTTGATACATGCTTGTTTTACTAAATAAACTTATCGGTTACTATTACAGAAGTGTTACATGATGTTTTTACTAAAGTTTGCTTATCTACCACATGATTTCTAATTAACTCATGTTTGGATACATGCTTGTTTTACTGAATAAGAATTATCGGTTACTACTAGATAAGGTTACATGAATGTTTTTACTAACAGTTTAGCGCCTACACATGATTTTAATACATGTTTGATACATGCTTGTTTTATAAACTGGACACAAGAAACTTTATGGTATGCTGAACCCAAATATAAGGTCAATTGCATGAGTAGTTATTGCCAAAGACCCCACATCATGAACTGTTAATTGCTTATAATGGGTGAGCGTTGACAAATAATAGACCTATTGGGTTTACAGCCCTGTCCGGAGGTATGAATCGAATCTTTCGAGCACACAGTCAACAGTCAATTTGTTTATTTAGAAGTTAGGTATAAGGCCAATATGACTTGTTATGGGGTGCAACTTGAATTTACATACAAGATATGTGTTAACGTCAAGGTTTCGGTGTCATGAGCTCAATAAAGCGGTGGTAAGAAACTAGAATGAATTTGGAGGTAAAATGAGCTAGTTTGACTTTCTTGTATTATTGACTTGTACATTGAGCTTTAGAAAGTTGTAACTTGATTCAGGAGGGAAAAGATATTCAAATGTTGTGTATTGATACTTGTACACATGCTTTAAAGGCTTGTACATTCATTTTATATGTATACATTACATATAATTAGGGTTTTGATGTAAACGTTAACGTTTAATGCTTGTTTTGAAATAACGTTTTGAAAAGTACGTTAAATGGAGAATGTACTTGGTAAAATGATATTAAGATATAGACTTGACATATTAGGATGTTTACATGATATAAACATAGATAGAGATGGCATTGTTAGAGGTTGCGTGAGCTCGTTTACTTTAGAGATGCAAGTTACGTTGCATAATGAGATAAAGTAAAAATTTCCCTGTAAAAATGTGGTATATATATAATAGATGGATATTACAGTGCATCTAAATCAATAGATGGATATTTATATTGATGAGACTTATGGGTTGTTATAACAACTCCTTCAGTAACCGTAAAGTATGGTGGTTTGCATTCCATGAAGTCTGGGTAAGTGCACTCACGAGCCAAAGGAGCTTGCCTCCTTACACCCGCGCCTGAATCATGATGGTCTTCGCCATTTTGGCTTTTGTCGGCGTCACATGCTGCCAATGTATCCACAACACCTTGGTTGATCAGTATCTTAAGTTGCTCATCAGTCACATAAGTAGTGGGGGTGGTTGTTGTGGCTGATGTTGATCTGGTGGTTCTTTTTGGTGCCATTTTCTTCAATCACAAGAAATTATAATACCCATTAGATTTCATACACATCATAACCATGACATGACATATACATAATAAATAAAGTGAGATCACATCACACAGTGAAATATACAACTGAATTGAAATTAACAATGGTTTAGCTAAATCAACATTCATTCATAATAAATTCGATTACAGACATGACATAATACATCCTTTCCATATATAATCTGGAAAACATACATGACCTGATTCGGTTACAAAATGATCACTACCATTAGGTTACAAAATGATAATAAGACCTAAAGCCTTACTAGCCGGGAGTTACCCCGTAATACTTAGTAGGCTATACAACATAGCTATAACATAACCAAATCTACGAACTACTACCGACCTCCTCCGGTATCTCAGGACATGCTAGCTCCCTAGAAGGTGTCTGCTGACTCTGTAGCACTGTCATCTGCGTCTGCAGTATCCTTAGTAGTGTCAATGCCTCTATAAGATGTGTTTGTCTCTTACGGTCTGCCGCCTGCAACTCCCTAACATCATATCTAAATATTCTCCATCATTCAATTTCTCATCAAACCAGGATTACTTTCAATTGCAGCCTCGTTGGGACATACGACCCGGGAATATCTCTTCCGGAATCTTTTTATAATTGATTCTTATATATTTAATCTCTTTGTGTAGATTTTGACCTTTTGCCTTGGTTAAGGGCATTTGGTTGAGATTTGCATTTGTGTTATTTTATATGTATGCTATTCCACGAATCAAGTATCATGCCTAACAGTTGTGACAAAATATGTCAAACTCTGACTCAGCCCTGCTACATCAGTCGCTGCTGGTGTCCTTTGCATGTCCTTAACCATCTCATCCCAAGTGTCTGTGATCCTATAGCCTACCTCTCTCTCAGGATCTCGCCTAATCTCATCATCCAAAGTGCCAACGAATCCATAGTCTGCTCTAAAGCCTCTAGTAGGTCTAGCAGTGGGAGCAGATGAACTCTCACCGACCTTAAATCTCATACCTAGAGCAATACACAACCTCTTCTGAGGCGGTAACGTAACCTCGGAAACACCTGCTCTACAGTCAATAGAGGGAAGAAGCAAAGGTGGTGATAAAGTAGGTAATGGTATAGGTAAAAGTTATGGTGTCTCTGATCGAGATGCTAAGATATAGGTGGATGGTGCAGCAGCTCTGATCATGGCCACAGATGCTTTGGTATGTGGTAGTATAATAGGTGATGGTAGTGGTAATGGATGGGAAGTAGATGGTGACTCGGCTCTCAACCGGATCATAGCAGCTCTGTATCCCAAAGGATAAGTAGGACTAGCAGGTAGTGGTAGAGGTGATACAGGTAATGGTGATAATACTGGTAGAGGTGGGGATGGTATCTGTGGTAGTGGTGATGAGTATGATGTAAGTAGTGATGGTGGCAGAGTAGATATGGTGAGAAATCTGTCAACCTCTGCTGCAGGCGGGAATGGAATTGGCGTCTGATTCAGGATAAACATCCTAGTAGTGGTACGACATGTGGGCAGTAGAACAGAGTCGGCCGAAGCTAGGTGCCCCTCCTCCTCATCCTCGTCCTCGTCCTCCTCCTCGTCATCAACATCATCTCTGGAGGGCTCCTCCTCCTCTTCATAATTATCTCTGTTAGTGGGGTAATCAGTTGGATCCTCCTCAAGATCCTTATCATCCTCCTCTAGATCCTCCTCGGGATCGGACTCAGTAATGTAACCTGGTGAATCAACAGTGGGTGAGATAGCAGCAGGCAGTGGCTGCTCCTCAGTTGGAAGCACATCATCCTCTGGTGGCATAAACTCTGGTTATACCGGCTCAAGTACATAGACAAGTGAAGGTGGGTACTCCGGATCAGGCACATAATCAGGAGATGGTGGGGCCTAAAGAGCGGCCTCTACATAAAGGTCCTCTAGCATCATGGGCAGCCCATCAACTCCCGAAGATCCTATGTCTGACAGATCCTCGAATAGACTAGATATCTCCGTGTAAGTGACTATAGAATCCTCTGAATCCGACATGACAAAATATGAAAATCAAAAGTAGCTTATATAACAATTAATATAAGACTCTTATCGTAATGTACATAGTATTTTATAACATGTATATCAATCATGAATGCATCTAGTCTAACCAACTAAGGCAACACTAGTGTATGTATGTCCCGTGAAAATCCGTTTGTATAAATGCAATGTTTGAAAACGGTTATAGTCCAAGTAATAACATTTGATCTGGTTCTCTATAACCTTGGCTCTTGATACCAATCTGTAACACCCTTTAATTGGGTCGTAGTAGAATATAGGTTGAGAGTGTTACTTCATAGATCAATTGCACAAGATATATATAAGAACGACCATTTGAAGTCGTTTAAAACCGATACATTGGATTTAACAAATTGTCGTTACATAAGTCCAAAACTTCACTTGTTCATTGTTCAAAATACAATGATTTTAGTCCATAACAAATATATCCCCAAAATGTAATGCAACCAAATCTTTTATGCCTATGACTTCCAAAATAACGACCACCAATGTATCCCTTTTCTTGTACCTCATTGATCTCTTGATAAAACATTGCTTAAAATGTCAACAATAATGTTGTTGAATTCATAGGTTTGTAAAATGTATAATGTAGGACCGCAAGATTTCCCCATGATAATGCAACAGATGCAAACATCATAAAATTTAATTACGTTTCCCTAAGCTCATGACACTGAAGCTCGACATGTATGAATTGCAATATAAATTGCCAACATTGCCCGTGATGATGTTCTAACATGCAACATCCCATATCCGACATGGTATACGTTTGTTGTCCGGCATACCAGCACAGTAAGCATGACTCACCCGAACGGGGTTGTCAATCCCAAATAGATCTATTTATAACATTCGCGCTCACAACAATAATTGACAGTTCATGATAATGGACTCAGAGGGTTATCGCTACTTAGGCAAACACGTAATCGTAATGTAAAATGTCCACTTGCGTCCAAGTGTACGGTGTTTACAGATCATAATAGTTTACAACACATTCTTAATCAAAAGGATCTGAACATGAGACAACGTCGTTAGTTAGAGTTGCTGAGCGATTATGATTGTGAAATACGTTACCACTCGGGGAAAGCAAGCGTAGTGGCCGATGCCTTAAGCCATAAAGAATGGAATAAGCCATTACGGGTTCGAGCCTTAGTCATAACTATTGGTTTGAATCTCCCCAAGCAAATTTTGGAAGCTCAAATATATCTGGGGTATGTTAAAACGAGAAAGCCACGGCTGTTTGAGCTTTATTCATGGTTTGATAAGCTTTGTCATATGTTATATTTTTACGATTACATGTTTGAGCTTTTAAAACGAGAAAGCCACGGCTCCAACCTTTTCTAACACTTTGAAAGGTCTAACATATCTGGGGTTTAGCTTCCCCCGTTTGCCAAAACGTACTACTCCTTTCCAAGGCGAAACCTTGAGTATAACTCTATCTCCAACTTGAAATTTCATCGGCTTACACTTTAAATCGGCGTAACTCTTTTGTCGATCACGAGCAGCTTGAATTCTTTGCTTGATCTTGATTGATACGTATTAATATCAAAGTATTGAATTTCCAAAACTACACTTTAGGAAAAAGGTAATTAGGAAAGTCACTCAAAATATCGCACGTTAACTGGAAAGTGTTCACCGGGTCGTTTATACCCCTAGAATTATGAATTGAAACCCCGTTTTTATTTGGACAATGAGTTGAATGGTGATAAGATTTTGAATTAGTTTTCTATTTCTATAAATAAAAACACATAAAACATGTAAAAGAAAAAAACAACTAAGCAATTAAGCAATTGAAAATAAAAACGTTAACGGGAAATGCAAAAACGTACACTAAAATCTAATTTGAGCAAAAATGAACCTAAAAGGGCCAAACTAATTTTCCTAGATGCTAAAAGACTAAAGTTGATTTTTAGAAAAAAGAAATTTATTTTTTTGATTTTTATTCTATTTATTATGATTTAAAAATGATTTTAATCTAGAAAATTAATTAAAAATAGAAAACTTATTCTAAAAATTCTAGAAAAATTATGGAAAGTTTTTAAAACTAAAAGGAATCTATAAAAAATGAAATCAGAAAAATTAGCTAAACCAATAAGCTGGAAATAAGCAAAAAGCTTTAATAAGCAAAACTGGCCTAAAAGGGTTTAAGAAATAAATTGTGCAAGAATTGTTTGAAAAATTCCCAAGGGCGAGATGGGTTGTGTGTATGTTGTTGAGACGTTGGGTGTGGAAGGAAAGGTTACAGGTTCGAACCTGTGACTTCTCTTTTTGCAAAAAAAAATTATTTTTAGAAACTATTTGAACAAACTTGTAAAACAGCTAAAAATAAGCAACTTTTGTGAAGACAACTTTTTTCAAACTCACAAATAAGCTAGAAAGCAGCTTATAACCATGACAGAAATTACTTAACCATATTTAGCTTTTTCACAAATCTCAAAGAAACTTATAAGCTAAAATAAGCTGAAGCCTGAGCTGAATAAGCTACAACTACCCTACAACTAACCTAATAAGCATGTATGATCAAGAATTAAACAAAGAATACAAGCCATAAGCTAAAAGACATAATTAAGCATTTTTGATTAAAACAGTTTCCAAACAGTCCAACAAGGACTTTTTGAGCTTATTTTTAAGCCAGCAAACAGATCCTTATGGCTTAGTGGCTTATACCACTAGAAAGTTTATCCTATAAACTATCTAAATTAGCTCTCAAAAAGTATTTTGAAATTCATTTAAGCTAAGAAAAAGATGAATGAAAAAGCTATTTATTCAAAATACTCTATTTTTGGTTTTTTTTTGAAAAGACAAAGTGCTAATTTGTAGGCTTAAAACAGATAATCAAATAAGCTAATTTACTTAAAATAGGCTCAAAAAGATCTAGATTAACCTATAAGCTATTTGTGCATCCAATCTCAAAAGCTAATTCAAGCTTATACAAGCTTAATTTTTGAATTTAGAAAGAGTAAAAGACACTTATGCTAGCTGATGCACTTGACCAAAAACACCAAACCAAATGAAACAGACATAAAAACTTGGTTTCTACAACTTTTAAACACTTAAAACAAGAGTAAAACACTAGAAATAGCAACTAGAAACAATTCAAGCACAAGAGCTTAAGAATCTGAGTTTTATGAACTCAGCTTCAAACTAACAACACATAGACTTGATAAAAGCTAATCTAACCTAACAAAAGCCTACAAACATGATCTATAACTACTATATGAAAGATCAATACCAACCAAAGTGGCTAGAACCACTACCAGTACTAACTTGAGGTTAGTACTGGTTTTGATCCAAACACCCCTTTAAGCTTTTATCCTCAAAGTTAAACCTTCTAATCATAGATTCAAACCATAAAACCTTAAGACCAGATATTAAACAACTTATAATGATCCTAATAAGCAATTTTAAACACAGAAATAAGCAAAAACATTTACCTATCTAATAATGCTACTATATTTGGATTTTTAACTGTTTTATAACAAAAAAAACATGAAAACTAAGATTAATACTAAAAACTTAACACAATATGCATCAAATGACAATTATAAGCAATATTAAGCTGCTCTAAACTATAATAAGCATACTATAAGCAGATATTAAAGCATAAGATAAGAAGATTAACTAGAACATCTAATGACAGCAGATTAAATGGAAAAATGAAATGAGATTTTGTACCTTCACCTCAGCTAAACAGAGGTAATTGCTCAAATTAGAGCTTATATGAACAGCTTAAGCTTATAGCTTTAAGCTAGATCACTTTCACACAAAGCCTAATCTAGTCCTAACTCCTGACCATCAGGAACTAATACCACACTTGAATACTCAAAGCAGCCATCCAATTCCAAGGAGTATTCAAGTATTTAAAAGTTTTAACAGCTTATGAACAAATGAGCTTATGAAATAGTAACATTTGGATTTAACAAATTTAGAAAATGAACAAGAGATTTGAAAGTAAAAATGGACATTTATTAATTGATTAAATGATACAATACGTTTAAAAAAGAAAGGGTACAATAAGCTACAAGCTAAACATTTGCTGAATTTAAAAGCTAAACTATATTAAAAACTGAAAATGGAAAGAAAAACTAGGCATCTAAGTGAATGTGAGGTGGTATTTATAGCTGGATTTAGGAGCCTTTGAGGTGATTAGACGCTCCACAAGATTCTAAAAGCATCTTCAATCTTGTCCGTTAATTTCTAACCAATCATTGCTTCTTGATCTTTAGCCGTTAGATGAAAAGGGTCACACGGATTGCCAGCTTGGCAATCCCACCTTCTTGGAGGCCTTGTGCTTCTTTTGAACTAACTTTAGTGTAAAATACCCAATTTTGTGTGTTTCTTAAGAGGACGCGTGTTATTCCTTGTTGTCAGAGAGTGTTAGCTCAGCCAATCATTGGCTTGGATGACGTATTTGCTTGCTGAGCTAGAGCTTTACACTAGAATCTTTGAGCCATATAGGACGAAATTGATTGATTGGCTGAATTACCCTACGTTATGAAAAAGGAGGGAAATGTAGGGGATGGTGAATAGTTATTTATTTTGACTGTGTTGACTACACGTCCTCTTTAGTTTGACTTGGGCTTGTTTAATATCAAAGGGTATTGGACCATTGGTTAATATTTGGGCTCTTCGGTTTATGTATGGGCAAAAGGTTTTTATAATGGGTTTGTGTAATTTTAACGACCGTTAGTCCATTAGTATTAAAGGACTAACGGTGTAATTGGTTTTGGGACTTATAGTGAAATAATTTAACATTCAAGGTCCTTTTGCTAATTTTAAGGGTTTTTGTCTTCACGTGAGTTGACTAAGGTTGACCATGGTTGACTTTTATTTACCCTTGCTAATAAACACCCTACTCTTGTGTACTCTTTCCATTCTCGTGTTCGTTTTACTCTGGTTTTTTGGCTCTTTTCATGTGATTCTTGTAATATCCGTGCCTACACATCATAAAAGACAAAATATACAGTATACAAGCATAATATATTCATTTTTCATCTTTAAGGGTTATTTTGATATAAAACAGATAAGTGTTTTCACACTTTTCAGATCTGAATGATTTTCTCAATTGTCTCTTGAACTATTTATGGACCGGTGAGTTGAACTTCTCCAACCTCTGCCCAACACACAGGTGAACGACACTTTTAACCATAAAGTGCTTCAAATGGTGCAGCCTTGATGCTAGCGTGATTACTATTGTTATATGAAAACTCAACTAATGGCAAATGGTTAACCCAACCTTTTCCAAAGTCGATCACACAAGCACGCAGCATATCCTCGAGAGTTTGAATAGTCCTCTCGCTTTGTCCGTCAGTTTGTAGATGGTATGCAGTACTCATAACCAAGCTAGTACTCAAAGCCTTCTGTAGTGACCTCTATAAATTTTATGCGAACCTACGGTCATGATTACAAATGATTGGGACAGGTATCCCATGCCTCGTGACTACCTCTTTTAGGTACATTCTTACCAACTTTTCCATGGGATCAGTTTCCCTCATTGGTGCGAAAATTACGAATTTAGTAAGTCGGTCAACAATCACCTAAATGGTGTCATAACCTTTTGACGACTTAGGAAGCTTCATGATAAAATCCATGGTGATATTATCCTACTGCAATTAAGGTATCTCAGGTTGCACCAACAAACCCGATGGCCTTTGGTGTTCAGCCTTAACCTTAGCACATGTCAAATATTTGCTGACATAGGTGGCGATGTCGACTTTCTTATTGGGCCACCAATATAGCTTCTTTATGTCCTGATACATCTTGTCAGAACCAGGATAAATAGAGTATTTTGACTTGTAGGACTCGTGCATGATCACAGTCCTCAGATCGCCATAAGAGTGTAACCAACTCATGCCATTTAAGCATAGAGTTCCATCCACGTGGGGTTCTAACTTATCCTTCGGTATGTATGTGAGTCCGAAAATGAACAGATCTTTACAGCCTGCTAAGGGTGATAACCAACTTATATAAATACAGATTGACTATATAGAAACACTGACTATAAATACTAATTGTATATGCGGAATCTACACAATAGTACTAAGAAGAACAATGAAAAACTAAACTTTGATTTCTATTAATCTGTTAAAGAAATTACAGATTACTAACTATGAGATATGGTTGTATGAGATGTATATTGAACTGATATCTCTAACTATGCCGTAAGGATTCCTTTTATAGACCAAGGATAAACCCTAATAGGATTTCAAAACGCGTAAAAGATAATACATATCTTTTCCTATAATATCTCATACATATCTCTTAAACGGTACTAACTATTTTCTACTAACGGTACTAACTATCTGATTAGTACTTAACACTTTGTACTGTCAGTACTAACTATAACTATCGGTACTAAGTATTATCACTAATGGTACTAAATCAGGAATGTATAATTCCCAACAGATTCATAAAGAAGACATGAAGGAATCTGAATTTTAATAGCAAAGAAACTGTTAGCTTTAATAAGACAAAGGTTGAATGTTACAACTGCCACACGAGAGGTCACTTTGCTAGATAATGTAGGGCACCAAGGAATCAGCGAAATAGAAATAGAGATAATGCAAGAAGGGTTGTACCAGTAGAGACTCCTGTAAATGCCTTGGTTGTTCAAGATGGGATAGGTGGTTATGACTGGAGCTATCAAGCTGAAGAAGGACCCATAAACTTTGCTTTAATGGCTTTTACATCTCAAGGTTCATTAAGTTCATCAAGTTCAGACTCTGAGGTACATACTTGCTCTAATGTAACACCACCATTTTGATAAATATAGCAGCGGAAGCTAATCTGGGGTATTACTTCATGAATCACAAACACAATCATAGAAAACAACTCAAAAGAGACATTTAAAAAAAATACATTATCATTCATTTAAAATCAGAGTTTTACAAAGGCATGTCCCAAAATCTAGAAACATAAAATGTGAATGATAACAAGTTTTAGCCATCTTCAAGTCTATGCCACTCCATGCCATAAGCTGCTCAATTACCTAGGATAAACATGCATAAAAAGGGTCAACATAAAGGTTGAGTGAAATTCATAGGTTTGAAATGTAATAGTTGAATACAAGTTATCATAAAGGAAATATTTGCATTGCAGGGACAATTATCATGGAGAACATTATTATTGCATCTAAGCTCATGACACTAATACGTTAACAGGGAAAATCATCTTAATGACATTGGTTGGAGAACAGATGTCCTCGTGGAAAGGTAACTTGCCAAGGTTACCCATTAGGTCAAATATAGTGCGTTTGGATACCCTATGAATGGGTATACAAACGGGAGCCGTCACCCCTAATAGATCTATTCATAATTCTTGCGTTTACTTGTAATGGTTCATGATATGGAAATAATGGCACTGGAAGCTACTTAGGCAATAATATATCTGGATAGCATACATATCTGGATAGCATACATTTAGAAAATACTTGTATTCATGGTTTAAGCATGTATCCCCCTCACGGGTTTATAAATTATAAGAGATTTAAAAGTGAGGCTATGAACTTACCTTAACAGGGAAATTTGATTAATGGCAAAAGTATATCAAGTGGAAATGCGTCCGTATGGTAGTACGATGTTATCTACTTAAACGTGGAAATTCAGTATATCAATTGAAAGAAAGCAGCTTTGTCATGTAACCTGGGGTAATATGTCGAGTCTTAGTTTGATTATCAAATCTTCATAATGTTTTATCATGTTTGATTGATTAATTTATGGATATAGTGTATCACTGTTCGGGCAATCATAATCCAGAGGCCACGTAGTATTGTTTGAGGAGTCAGACACTTTAAATCGTAAACCCAACAAACTCGTCAGAACAAATACCCAAATGGAACCCCTCACATGAATTTCTCTATTATTGTGATACGATATGATTTTAATGTTTCTTCAAAAGTTAGTTGATGATAAATTACGTTTAATATAAAACATATTTAATTTAAAATGCGTCGATCGTTAATTAATAACGATTAATGTGTCGGGTTTTAATAAAAACAAGTTTAATAACTTTTATTTATATTTTTATAATTTATATAAAAATATACTATTTTATACTTTTAAGAATATTAAATTTACAATATAAACCCTTGATTTATAAATATTTACAAAACTAGTCCTTTTAGTATTTATCAAATAATCCCTTGACTTTATAACTTGGCAAAACTTACCCTTGAAGTTATAAATTTATAAAAATGACATTTTTAGTCCTTGTACTTGATAATTTCAAAAAGTTACAATATATACCTCTATACATGGAAATTATGACAAAATTAGTCCTAATTTGCATGCAAGCAATTTTTAACATTCCAAAAGATATTTGCAGGTTATAGCTTATTAATATAAGCTAAAATAAGATGCTTTAACGTAACGAAAGTTTAAAATCATGATTCGTTAAGCCAAAAATCAAAACGGGTCGTTTTAGGGTTTTAAAATGAAAACGCGTAGGTTTTTAATTCAAATCCTTTCAAGACTTAATAAAAAGTTTATAATATCATTAGTTAAGCTTATTAGAATAGCTTATAACTTCAGTTTACCATTTTAGCTTATAGATTTAAGAAAAAAACATGAAATTAGTGTTTCGTGGGTTCGTTTTGGATCAAAAGTAAATAACGAATTGATTTTGAGTCTATAACTTTAACAAGAGTATGAATATGTTTATATGAACATTATAAGAGTTTTAGAACAGTAGGGGAGATTATGGAACCTGGGTTCGAGCTTAATGATTTGAAAACGGGTCGTATGGGAACTTTTGCATTCGTACGCCTAGATAACAACCTTCGGGGCTTCAAGACTTGAATTCTTAGCTTTGTTTCTGACCTTGGAACTTCTCTTGATCAACCTTAGGACTCCATTAATAGAAAGATAGAAATGTGAAGGTGTGTGTTTGAATGAAGGTATGTGTTCCCTTTTATAGGGTCGAAGACCCCTTGGTGCCCAAGTTTAGATTAGTTAGGTGTCAAGAGAGGGTGAGAGACTTGGAGGGCAAGGAAGGTGATGGGGATTGTTATATTGATGAGTCATAGTGGCTAGGTGGAAATGAAATGGTACGGTTGGCAATAATGGTAACGAGGCATAGAAAACCTTGAAGACCAAGGGTGTGACATGATGATGATGAGTGTCTGAGGGAGGTGTTTGTCATAGTGGTGCTTAGTAACATGTGGTGTGGGTTAAAAATAGTGTAGAACTAGTTTTAGAAAGGGTTTAGGGGTTACGGGTTAAAAAGGGTTATGGGTTAAGGTATAAATTTTTAGAACGAATTAGGATTTAAATAGATTAGGGTTTAAGATTAGTTCAGGGTTAATATTATGCTTAGTTTCAAAATGGGTTGGAAATGAAATGAAGAGAGGTGTTTCGTGTTTTTCGGGTTTGAGTAACGTTTTATCGCGAGTCTTTTAACTTATACCATTACGATCGCGGTCTTTCAACGATCATCGTGGTACATTTGGTTTTTAACGACGATAACATACGAGTCCGCGAGAAGGGAATTAGATTTGTGTATCATTTTATCAATTTTAATGGAGAAGAAGGTATTTTGGGAGGGAAACATTTTCTAGTTAATTAAATAAAATTTGACAAGTTTGGCCCCTAGACTTTAATACATATTTCTTATTTTTACATAAAGGAATAAAAGCATTTTCTTAATATGTATCGGTTTAGTTGTTCATGCGTGACGTGAGTTTTTGGAACTGATATAAAATAAACAGTATTAAGTAATTTATCATTATGATATAAAATAAATGCCATAAGTTTCGTTGCACTATAGCATTATTATTAAAAAGAAACACGTTACATGTACACCGTAATTATAATGCGTAGAATCGTTAGTAGAATTTGTTTAAAAGAGGAAACAAGAAGTTATCGGTTAATTATTCATCGGTCCCCTAATTATTGTAGATTATCA